>PVKA01047978.1:0-14033 GCA_004027165.1 Ctenomys sociabilis
TAGTATATCACACTCCGTTCTGGAGGAATTTAATGTTCCCTGAAAGTGCGTCCACCCAGGGTCTAGGACAGTTCCTACCGACCTTCAAATACTTACCAAGGTCCGAGACGATCCTGGCTCAGCGAAGAAAGTTTCCCCGTACGGGCCACCACTCTGTCCGGCGCCGCTCCCGTCCCGCGGAAGAAGACACTCAGACACCTTGTAACGGGTTTAGCAAGCCTTTATGGATCGGGATGCAAGCCTCTACATGCGTCCGCTAGCTGGACGTCCTACGTGCAAGCAACAACGGATTTTCTGAGTGTCTTTTTTTTTTTTTTTTTTTTTTCAGACAGGGTCTCACTGTGCAGTTCAGGCTGGCCTTAAGCTCACTTTGTAGCTCAGGCTGGTCTCGAACTCACCAACAATCCTCCTGCCTCAGCCTCCCTAGTGCTGGGATTACAGGCATGCGCCACCACGCCCGGCAACAACGGATTTTCTGATACAGTAAGCTATATAGATTTCATAGACCAATCACAATTACAGATATTATTGGCAGGACCATAAAAACGGCGGGCTTTTTTCTAAATAGGAGGGGTTAAGGCACAGCAACAAAAACCCGGGAGCCGGGTATGGGCGCCATCTTGACAGACACGATGGGCGGGGGAGCGAGGAGCGGTCGCCATCTTAAAACGGCTCCCGACACAGAACTCGCTCTTACAAACAAGTATTGTGCAGCACAAGAAATCACATCTTCAAGAAACCTGCATGCTTAGTTAGTTCCATGCCCTCAGTTCCCATATGAATGAATGGGAAAGAAAACATGTGTCTTTATCTCTTGTGCACTAAGAACAGGAAAATCACCAACTTCACACATACTTTGTCTTAGGAGACTGAATGAGTTCCACCACTAACAGCACTGCACACTTGTAAAGTGGTTTTGAAACCAAAGTGATACTTTAGCCAGATTGCTGTGCTTCCCTATAAGTGGAAACAGGCATTGGAGCTCCCTGCTACGCAAAGAAGCTGGAGCTCAGCTAGCTCTTCTCTATTCAGAACTCACTCTCAGAAACAACCAGTGTGGAACATGAGAAATCACATCTTCAAGAAACCTGGATACGTACTAAGTGCTATACCCTCAGTTCCCTTAAGAGTGAATGGGAGAGAAAACGTGTCTCTCTATTGGCTGTGCACTAAGAAAAGGAAAGTCACTAACTTCACATAAACTTTCTCTTCGGAGACTGAACGAGTTTCGGTACTCACAACACTGCACATTTCTTATGTGATTTGCAAACCAAAGTGACACTTTAGCCAGATTGCTGGGATTCCCTTTAAGTCGAAACAGGCATTGCAGCGCCTTGCTTCCGAAAGAAACTGGACCTCACCTAGCTGTTCTCTGTTCAGAACACAGTCTTAGAAACAACCATCGTGGAGCACAAGAAATCACACCTTCAAGAAACCTGCATACGTACTAAGTGCTATATCCTCACTTCCCATAGGAATGAGTGAGAGAAAAAAACATGTGTCTGTATCTCTTGTGCACTAAAAACAGGAAAGTCAGCAACTTTGCACATACTTTCTCTTAGGAGAGTGAACGAGTTGCAACACACAACACTGCACCCTTGTGAAGTGGTTTGGAAACCAAAGTGACACTTTAGCCAGATTGCTGTGTTTCCCTATAAGTGCAAACAGGCATTACAGCACCCTGCTTCCCAAAGAAGCTGAAACACAGCTAGCTGTTCTCTGTTCAGAACTCACTGTTGGAAACAAGCATTGTGGAGCCCAAGAAATCACATTTTCCAGAAACCTGCAGACGTACTAGGTGCTATACCCTCAGTTCCCTTAGGAATGAATGGGACAGAAAACATGTGTCTGCAACTCTTATGCACTAAAACAGGAAAGTCACCAAGTTTGCACATACTTTCTCTTAGGAGACTGAACGACTTGCAACACTCACAGCACTGCACACTTCTGAAGTGGTTTGGAAACCAAAGGGACACTTTAGCCAGATTGCTGTGTTTCCCTACAAGTAGAAACAGGCATTGCAGCTCCCTGCTTCTCAAAGAAACTGGAGCTCAGCTAACTGTTCTCTGTTCAGAACTCACTCATAGAAACAAACATCGTGGAGCACAAGAAATCACATTTTCAAGAAACCTGCATACGTACTAAGTGCAATACCCTCAGTTCCCATAGGAATGTATGGGAGAGAAAACATGTGTCTGTTACTCTTGTGCACTAAGAACAAGAGATCACAAACTTTGCACATACTTTCTCTTAGGATACTGAATGAGGTGCAACACGCACAACACTGCACACTTGTGAAATGGTTTGGAAACAAAAGTGACAGTTTAACCAGATTGCTGTGTTTCCTGATAAGTGGAAACAGGCATTGGAGCGCCCTGCTTCCCAAATAAGCTGGAGCTCAGGTAGCTGTTCACTGTTCAGTATTCACTCTTAGAAACAAACATCGTGGAGCACAAGAAATCACATCTTCAAGAAACCTGCATACATCCTAAGTGCTAATCCCACAGATCCCATAGGAATCAATGGGAGAGAAAACATGTGTCTGAATCTCTTGTACACTAAGAACAGGAAATTCACTAAATTCGCACATACTTTCTCTTAGGAGACTGAACAAGTTTGCAACACTCACAACACTGCACAAGGGTGAAGTAGTTTTGAAACGAAAGTGACACTTTAGCCAGATTGCTATTTCCCTATAAGTAGAAACAGGCATTTCAGCGTCCTGCATCCCAAAGAAGCTGGAGCTCAGCTAGCTGCTCTCTGTCCAGAACTCACTCTTTATGCAACCTGCATACGTACTAGCTGGTTTACCCTCAGTTCCCTGAGGAATGAATGGGAGAGAAAACATGTCTGTATATCTCTTGTACGCTAAGAACTGGAAAGTCACCAACTTCGCACATACTTTCTCTTAGCAGACTGAATGAGTTGCACTACTCACAACACTGCACACTTGCGAAATTGTTTGGAAAACAAGGTGGCCATTTACCCTGATTGCTGTGTTTCACTATATGTGGAAATAGGCATTGCAGTGCACTGCTTCCCAGAGAAGCTTGAGTCAAGTTTCCTGTTCTCTATTCAGAACTCACTCTTAGAAAGAAACATCGTGGAGCACAAGAAATCACATCTTCAAGAATCCTGCACACGTACGTGATGATAATACCGTCAATTACCCTGGGACTGAATGGGAGAGAAAACATGTGTCTCTATCTCTTCTACACTAAGAACTGAAAAGTCTCCAACTTCGCACATAGTTTCTCTTAGGAGACTGAATGAATTGGAGCACTCACAACACTGCACATTCTTGAAGTGGTTTATAAACCAAAGTGGCCCTTTTATCTAGATTGCTGTGTTTCCCTATATGTGGATATGTGCATTGCAGTACCACTTCCCAGAGAAGCTAGAGCCCAGCTGGCTGTTCTCTGTTCAGAAGTCACTCTTACAAACAAGCATTGTGGAGCACAAGAAATCACATATCAAGAAACCTGAATCCGTACTAGGTGCAATACCCTGGTTCCCTTTGAAATGAATGGGAGAGAAAACATGTCTCTATCTCTTGTACAGTAAAAACTGGAAAGTCAGCAACTTGGCACATACTTTCTCGTAGGACGCTCAACATGTTGCAACACTCACAACACTGCACAATCTTGAGGTCGTTTGAAACCAAAATGGCCTTTATCCTGATTGCTGTGTTTCGCTATATGTGGAAATAGGCATTGCAGTGCCCTACTTTCCAGAGAAGCTGGAGCCCAGTTTGCTGTTCTCTATTCAGAACTCACTATTAGGAAGAAAGATCAAGGAGCCCAAGAAATCACTTCTTTATGCAACCTGCATACGTACTTGTTGCTATACCCTCAATTCCCTTAGGAATGAATGGGAGAGAAAACGTGTGTCTCTATCTCTTCTACACTAAGAAGTGGAAAGTCACCAACTTCGCACATAGTTCTTCTTAGGAGACTGAACGAGTTGCAACACTCACAACACTGCACACTTATAAAGTGGTTTGGAAACCAACGTGGCCCTTTAGCAAGATTGCTGTGTTTCCCTAGATGTGCAAATAGGCATTGCAGTGTCGCTTTGCAGAGAAGCTGCAGCTGAGCTGGCTGTTCTCTGTTCAAAACTCACTCTTAGAAACAAATATCGTGGAGCACAAGAAATTACATCTTTAAGCAAACTGCATACGTACTAGGTGCTATACGCTCAGTTCACATAGGAATGAATGGGAAAGAAAACATGTGTCTCTATCTCTTCTACACTAAGAACTGGAAAGTCTCTAACTTCGCATATACTTTCTCATAGGAGACTGAACATGTTGCAGCACTCACAACACCGTACACTTGTGTAGTCATATAGAAACCAAAGTGGCCCTTTATCCAGATTGCTGTGTTTCCCTATATGTGGAAATAGGCTTTGCAGTGCCCTGCTTCCCAGAGAAGCTAGAGCCCAGCTGGCTGTTCTCTATTCAGAACTCACTCTTAGAAACAAGCATCGTGGAGGACAAGAAATCACATCTATACACAACCTGCATACGTACTAAGTGCTATACCCTCAGTTCCCATAGGAATGAAAGGGAGAGAAAATGTGTCTCTATCTCTTGTACACTAATAACTGGAAAGTCACCAATGTCGCACATAATTACTCTTAGGAGACTGAATCAGTTGCCTCACTCACAACACGGCACACTTGTGAATTGATTTGGAAACCAATATGGCCATTTAGCCGGATTGCTGTGTTTCGCTGTATGTGCAAATAGGCATTGCCGTGCACTTCTTCGCAGAGAAACTGCAGCCCAGTTTTCTGTTCTCTATTGTTCCTCACTCTAGGAACACAAACATCGTGGAGCACAAGAAATCACAATTTCAAGCAACCTGCATACGTACTGGGTGCTATACCCTCAGTTCCCATAGGAATGAATGGGAGAGAAAACATGTGTCTCCATCACTTGTACACTTAGGACTAGAAAGTCAACAACTTCGCATGAACTTTCGCTTAAGAGACTGAACGAGTTGCAACACCCACAACACTGCACACTTGTGAAATGGATTGGAAACCAAAGTGGCCCTTTAGCCAGATTGCTGTGTTTCCATATATTTGAAAATAGGCATTGCTGTGCCCTGCTTCCCAGAGCAGCTGGAGCCTACCTGGCTCTTCTCTATTCAGAACTCCCTCTTAGAAACAAACATCGCAGAGCACAAGAAATCACATCTTCAAGAAACCTGCATACGTACTAGATGCTATTCCCTCAATTCCATTAGGAATGAATTCGCGAGAAAACATGTCTCAATCTCGTGAACACTAAAAAGTGGAAAGTCACCAACTTCGCACATAGTTTCTCTTAGGAGACTGAACGTGTTGCAACACTCACAACACTGCACACTTGTGAAGTCGTATAGAAAACAAAGTGGCCCTTTACCCAGATTGTGTTTTTAGCTATACGTGGAAATAGGCATTGCTGTGCCCTGCTTCCCACAGAAGCTGGAGCCCAGTTTGCTTTCTCTATTCAGAACTCACGCTTAGAAACAAACATCGTGGAGCACAAGAAATCACGTCTTGAAGAAACCTGCATACATACTAGGTGCTATACCCTCCGTTCTCAGACGAATGAATGGGAGAGAAAACATGGGTCTTTATCTCTTGGGCACTAAGAACTGGAAAGTCACCAACTTCGCACATCCTTTCTCTTAGGAGACTGAAAGAGTTGCAACACTCACAACAGTGCACACGTCTGAAATGGTTTGGAAACCACAGGGAACCTTTAGCCTGATTGGTGTGTTTCACTCTATGTGGAAAAAGGCATTGCAGTGCCTTCTTCTCAAACAAGCTGGAATTCAACTGGCTGTTCTCTATTCAGAACTCACTTTTAGAAACAAACATCGTGGAGCACAAGAAATCGAAATTTCAAGCAACCTACATTCGTAATACGTGCTATACCCTCACTTCTCATAGCAATGAATGGGAGAGAAACATGTGTCTCTATCTCTTGTACACTAAGAACTAGAAAGTCACCAACTTCGCACATACTTTCTCTTAGGAGACTGAACGAGTTGCAGCACTCACATTACTGCACACTGGTGAAGTGGTTTGGAAACCAAAGTGGCCCTTTAGCCTTTTTGCTGTGTTTCTCTATATGTGGAAATAGGCATTGCAGTGCCGTTTCCCAGAGAAGATGGATGCCTGGTGGCTGTTCTCTATTCATAACTCACTTTTGAAACAAACATCATGGAGCACAAGCAATCACATCTTCAAGAAATCTGCAAACCTACCAGGTGCTATCCCCTCAGTTCCCCTAGCAATGATTGGGAGAGAAAACATGTGTCTCCATTTCTTGTACACTAAGTACTGGAAAGTCACTAAATTCGCACAAAATTTCT
Source organism: Ctenomys sociabilis (assembly GCA_004027165.1). Taxonomy (NCBI): domain Eukaryota; kingdom Metazoa; phylum Chordata; class Mammalia; order Rodentia; family Ctenomyidae; genus Ctenomys; species Ctenomys sociabilis. Next base: position 6,369 of record PVKA01047978.1, read on the forward strand.
CGTAGGAGACAGAACGAGTTGGAACTCTCACAACACTGCACACTAGTGAAGTGGATTGGAAACCAAAGTGACCCTTTAGGCTGATTGCTTTGTTTCACTATATGTGGAACAAGGCATGGCAGGGCCTTTCTTCTCATAGAAGCTGGAGCTCACCTGGATGTTTTCTATTCAGAACTCACTCCTAGAATCAAACATAGTGGAGCACAAGAAATCACATTATCAAGCAACCTGCATACGTAGTAGGTGCTATACACTCCGTTCCCATAGCAACGAATGGGAGTGAAAACATGCTTCTTTGTCTCTTGAACACTAATAACTGGAAAGTCACCAACTTTGCACATACTTTCTCTTAGGAGACTGAACAAGTTGCAACGCTCACAACACTGCACACTTGTGACATGTTTTGGAAACCAAAATGGCCCTTTAGCCAGATGGGAGTGTTTCCCTGTATGTGGAATTAGGCATTGCTGTGCCCTGCTTCCCAGAGAAGGTGGATGCCAGGTGGCTGTTCTCCATTCACAACTCATGCTTAGAAACAAATATCATGGAGCACAAGATATCACATCTTCAAGAAACCTGCATACGTACTGGATGCTATATCCTCTATTCCCTTAGGAAAGAATGGGAGAGAAAACATGTGTCTCCATCTCTTGTACATTAAGAACTGGAAAGTCAGCAGCTTCGCACAAACTTTCTCTTAGGAGACAGAACAAGTTGCAACACTCCCAACACTGTACACTTGTGAAGTGGTTTGAAAACCAAAGTGACCCATTAGCCAGTTTGTGTTTCACTATATGTGGAAATATGCATAGCAGTACCCTGCTTCCCTAAGAAGCTAGATCCTAGCTGACTGTTCTCTATTCAGAACTCACACTTAGAAACAAACATCATAGAGCACAAGAAATCACATCTTCAAGCAACCTGCATACGTACTGGGTGCTATACCCTCAGTTCCATAAGAATGAATGAGAGAGAAAACATGTGTCTCCATCACTTGTACACTTAGGACTGGAAAGTCAACAACTTCGCGCGTACTTTCTCTTAGGAGACTGAACGAGTTGCAACACCCACAACACTGCACACTTGTGAAATGGTTTGGAAACCAAAGTGGCCCTTTAGCCAGATTTCTGTGTTTCCATATATTTGGAAATGGGCATTGCAGTGCTCTGCTTCCCAGTGAAGTTCGAGCCCAGCTGGCTATTTCTATTCAGAACTCATTCGTAGAAGCAAGCATGGTGGAGCACCTGAAATCACATCTTCAACAAACCTGCATACGTACTAGGTGCTATACCCTCAGTTCCCATACGAATGAATAGGAGAGAAAACATGTGTCTCCATCTCTTGTACACTAAGAACTGGAAAGTCACCAATGTGGCACATATTTTCTATTAGGAGACTGAATGAGTTGCAACACTCACAACACTGCACACTTGTGACGTGTTTTGAAAACCAAAGTGGCCCTTTATCCAGATTTGTGTGTTTACCTATATGTGGATTTAGGCATTGCTGTGCCCTGCTTCCCAGTGAAGCTGGATGCCAGTTGGAAGTTTTCTATTCACATCTCACGCTTAGAAACAAATATCGTGGAGCACAAGAAATCACATCTTCAAGAAACCTGCATACGTCCTAGATGCTATACTCTCTATTCCCATAGGAAAGAAAGGGAAAGAAAACATGTGTCTCCATCTCTTGTACACTAAGAACTGGAAAGTCAACAACTTCCCACATACTTTCTCTTAGGAGACTGAATGAGTTGCAACACTCACAACACTGCACAATGGTGAAGTGGTTTGGAAACCAAAGTGACCCTTTAGCCTGATTGCTGTGTTTCACTATATGTGGAACAAGGCATTATGATGCCTTTCTTCTCAAAGAAGATGGAGCTCACCTGGCTGTTCTCTATTCAGAACTCACTCTTGGAAACAAATATAGTGGAGCACAAAAAATCAGATCTTCAAGAAACCTGCATACATACTAGGTGCTATACCCTCATTTCCCGTAGCAATGAATGGAGAAAAAACATGTTTCTCTATCTTTTGTACACTAAGAAGTGGAAAGTGAAAAACTTCGCACATACCTTCTCTTTGTAGGCTGAACGAGTTGTAACACTCACAACACTGCACACCTGGGAATTCTTTTGGTAACCAAAGTGGCCCTTTAGGCAGATTGCTGTGTTTCACTATATGTGGAAATAGGCATTGCAGTGCCTTTGCTCTCAAAAAAGGTGGAGCTCAGCTGGATGTTCTCTATTCAGAACTCACTCTTAGAAGCAAACATCATGGAGCACAAGCAATCACATATTCAAGCAACCTGCATACGTACTAGGTGCTATACCCTCAGTTCCCATGGGAAGGAATGGGAGAGAAAACATGTGTCTGCATCTCATGTACACTAAGAACTGCAGTCAGCAACTTCACACATACTTTCTCATAGGAGACAGAACGAGTTGCAACACTCCCAACACTGTACCCTTTTGAAGTGGTTGAAACCAAAGTGGCCCATTGGCCAGTTTGCTGTGCTTCGCTATATGTGGAAATAGGGAAGGCAGTGCCCTGCTTCCCGCAGAAGCTGGATCCTAGCTGGCTATTCTCTATTCAGAACTCACTCTTAGAACTAAACATGGTGGAGCAATAGAAATCACATCTTCAAGAAACCTGCATACGTACTACGTGCTATACCCTCATTTCTCGTAGGAATGAATGGCAGACAAACCATGTGTCTCTATCTTTTGTACACTAAGAACTGGAAAGTCAACACCTTCACACACACTTTCTCTTAGGAGACTGAACGAGTTGCAACACCCACAACACTGCAGACTTGTGAAGTGCTGTGGAAATCAAAGGGGCCCTTTAGCCAGATTGATGTGTTTCCATATATTTGGAAATCAGCATTGCAGGGCTCTGCTTCCCAGTGAAGCTTGAGCCCAGCTGGCTGCTCTCTATTCAGAACTCACTCCTAGAAACAAGCATCGTGGAGCACAAGAAATCACATCTTCAAGAAACCTGCATACGTATTAGGTGCTATACTCTTAGTTGCCATAGGAATGAATGGGAGAGAAAGCATGTGTCTCTATCTCTTGTACAGTAAGAACGGGAAAGTAACCAACTTCGCTCATACTTTTTTTAGGAGACTGAACGAGTTGCAGCACTCCCAACGCTGCACACGTATGAAGTCGTTTGGAAACCAAAGTGACACTTTAGCCAGATTGCTGTATTTCTGTATCAGTGCAAACAGTCATTACAGCGCCCTGCTTCCCAAAGAAGCTGGGGCCCAGCTAGCTGTTCACTTTTCAGGACTCAGTCTTAGAAAGAAACATCGTGGAGCACAAGAAATCACATTTTCAAGAAACCTGCATACGTACTAAGTGCTAACCCCTCATTTCCCAGAGGAATGAAAGGGAAAGAAAACATGTGTAGGTAACTCTTGTGCACTAAGAAGAAGAAAGTCACCAATTTTGCACATATTTTCTCTTAGGAGACTGAACGAGTTGCAACACTCACAACACTGCACACTTGTGAAGTGGTTTGGAAACCAAAGTGACAGTTTAGCCAGAATGCTGTGTTTCCCGATAAGTGGAAACAGGCATTGGAGCGCCTTGCTTACCAAAGTAGCTGGAGCTCAGCCATCTGTTCTCTGTTCAGTACTCACTCTTAGAAACAAACATCGTGGAGCACAAGAAATCACATCTTCAAGAAACCTGCATACATACTAAGTGCTATACCTACAGATCCCATAGGAATGAATGGGAGAGAAAACATGTGTCTGGATCTCTTGTACACTAAAAACAGCAAATTCACCAAATTCTCACATACTTTCTCTTAGGAGACTGAACAAGTTGCAACACTCACAACACTGCACAGTTGTGAAGTGGTTTTAAAACGAAAGTGACACATTAGCCAGATTGCTATTTCCCTATAAGTAGAAACAAGCATTGCAGCGCCCTGCTTCCCAAAGAAGCTGGAGCTCTGCTAGCTGTTCTCTGCTCAGAACTCACTCTTAGAAACACACATTGTGCAGCACAAGAAATCACATCTTCAAGAAACCTGCATACTTAGTAAGTGCTATACCCTCAGATCCCTTAGGAATGAATGGGAGAGAAAGCATGTGTCTTTATCTCTTGTGCACTAAGAACAGGAAATTCACCAACTTCACACATACTTTCTCTTAGGAGACTGAACGAGTTGCAACACTAACAACACTGCACACTTGTAAAGTGATGTGGAAACTAAAGTGATACTTTAGCCAGATTGCTGTGTTTCCCTATAAGTGGAAACAAGCATTGGAGCTCCCTGCTTGGAAAACAAGCTGGAGCTCAGCTAGCTGTTCTCTGTTCAGAACTCACTCTTAGAAACAACCAGCGTGGAGCACGAGAAATCACAACTTCAAAAACCTGCATACGTACTGAGTGCTATACCCGCGGTTCCCATAGGAATGAATGGGAGAGAAATCATGTCTTTGTATCTGTTGTGCACCAAGAACAGGAAAGTCACCAACTTCGCATATACTTTCTCCCCGGAGACTGAACGAGTTGCAGAACTCACAACACTGCACACTTCTGATGTGATTTGGAAACAAAAGTGACTTTAGCCAGACTGCTGGGATTCCCTTTAAGTCGAAACAGGCATTGCAGCGCCCGGCTTCCCAAAGAAGCTGGAGCTCACCAAGCTGTTCTCTGTTCAAAACACACTGTTAGAAACAACCATCTTGCAGCACAAGAAATCACACCTTCAAGAAACCTGCATACGTACTAAGTGCTAGACCCTCACTTCCCATAGGAATGAATGGGAGAGAAAACATGTGTCTGTATCTCTTGTGCACTAAGAACAGGAAAGTCACCAACTTCGCACATCCTTTCTCTTAGGAGACTGAACGAGTTGCAACACTCACAACACTGAACATGTGTGAACTGATTTGGAACCCAAAGTGACACTGTAGTACGATTGCTGTAACAGACATTACAGCGCCCTGCTTCCCAAAGAAGCTGGAGGTCAGCTAGCTGTTCTCTGTTCAGAAATCACTCTTAGAAACAAACATTGGGGAGCACAAGAAATCACATCTTCAAGAAACCTGCATACATACTAAGTGCTATATCCACAGATCCCATAGTAATGAATGGGAGAGAAAACATGTGTCTGGATCTCTTGTACACTAAGAAAAGCAAATTCACCAAATTCGCACATAATTTCTCTTAGGAGACTGAACAGGTTGCAACACTCAAAACACTGCACAGTTGTGAAGTGGTTTTGAAACGAAAGTGACACTTTAGCCAGATTGCTATTTCTCTATAAGTAGAAACAGGCATTGCAGCACCCTGCTTCCCAAAGAACCTGGAGCTCAGCTAGCTGTTCTCTGTTCAGAACTCATTCTTAGAAACAACCAGCGTGGAGCACGAGAAATCACATCTTCAAGAAACCTGCATACGTACTAAATGCTATACCCTCAGTTCCCATAGGAATGAATGGGAGAGAAAACATGTCTCTATCTGTTGTGCACTAACAACAGGAAAGTCAACAACTTCGCATATACTTTCCCTTCGGAGACTGAACGAGTTTCAGCACTCACACCACTGCACACTTCTGATGTGATTTGCAAACCAAAGTGACACTTTAGCCAGATTGCTGGGATTCCCTTTAAGTCGAAACTCTCATAAAAGCGTCATACTTCCAAAAGAAGCTGGCGCTCACCTAGCTGTTCTCTGTTCAGAACACACTGTTAGAAACAACCATCGTGGAGCACAAGAAATCACACCTTCAAGAAACCTGCATACGTACTAAGTGCTAGACCCTCACTTCCCATAGGAATGAATGGGAGAGAAAACATGTGCCTGTATCTCTTGTGCACTAAGAACAGGAAAGTCACCAATTTTGCACATACTTTCTCTTAGGAGACTGAACGAGTTGCAACACTCAGAACACTGCACACTTGTAAAAATTGTTTGGAAACCAAAGTGATACTTTAGCCAGATTGCTATGTTTCCCTATCAGGGGAAAAAGGCATTGGAGCTGCCTGCTTGGCAAAGAAGCTGGAGCTCAGCTAGCTGTTGTCTGTTCAGAACTCACTCTTATAAACAACCAGCGTGGTGCACGAGAAATCACATCTTCAAGAAACCTGCATACGTACTTAGTGCTATAACCTCGATTCCCATAGGAATTTATGGGAGAGAATTCATGTCTCTGTATCTGTTGTGCACTAAGAACAGGAAAGTCACCAACTTCGCATATACTTTCTCTTCGGAGACTGAATGAGTTGCAGAACTCACAACACTGCACACTTCTGATGTGACTTGAAAACCAAAGTGACACTTTAGCCAGATTGCTCGCATTCCCTATAAGTAGAAACAGGCATTGCAGCACCCTGCTTCCCAAAGAACCTGGAGCTCAGCTAGCTCTTCTCTGTTCAGAACTCACTCTGAGAAACACACATCGTGCAGCACAAGAAATCACATCTTCAAGAAACTTGCATACTTAGTATTCTATACCCTCAGATACCTTAGGAATGAATGGGAGAGAAAACATGTGTCTCTATCTCTTGTGCACTAAGAAGAAGAAAATCACCAACTTTGCACATATTTTCTCTTAGGAGACTGAACGAGTTGCAACACTAACAACACTGCACACTTGTAAAGTGGTTTTGAAACCAAAGTGATACTTTAGCCAGATTGCTGTGTTTCCCTATAAGTGGAAACAGGCATTGGAGCTCCCTGCTTCGCAAAGAAGCTGGAGCTCAGCTAGCTCTTCTCTGTTCAGAACTCACTCTTAGAAACAACCAGCGTGCGTAGACATGGCCACTTCCCGCTTACCCCCGGCATGCTGACACTGAAGCAGTTCCTGAGAAGGCAGCAAGTTCTCCTCCTCTACAGGAGGATTTTGCAAGCAATCCGTCAAGTTCCAGATGCGTCTGACTGCAAATACCTGAAGAACTGGGCAAGAGAAGAATTCCAAAGACATAAGAGCGCCACAGAAGAGGGTACAATCCAGATGATGACTACTCAAGGCAATATCCAGCTAAAGGAGTTAGAAAAAGCACTTGCATTAGCAAGATCTTGACTGTAGTCTTCTTCTCAAGGATTTCCAGATGTTCATGTTTTAATGGGGTTAAGTTTAATGGACAGCTCAAAACCAAGTCAAACTGTTAGTGTGTACGGTACCTGGGCACAACTTCAGACCAAAGTGGAGAGTCAATGTTAGAGCAGAGAAAATCACAATGAAACAACTCCTTTAGAACTGTGAAATATACTTGAATTCTGAAAATATGTCAGCAGTTTTCATAAGAAGCAAAAACTATTAAAAAATGGTCAGTTGCACATGAGAAGATGCTCGAAGCAAAGCATCAGGAAAATGCATATCAAAACAATAATGAGAGCTGGGTAAGGCAGTGCATGCCTGTAATCCCAACACTTGTGAGGCTGAGGCAGAAGGATTGCTATGTGTTCGAGGCCAGCCTCCACTACATAGTACCTCAAAAAGAAAAAACAGACACAAAAGTATAAGGAGTTAGCACATCTTTTTCACTACAGTGGCTCTAAAAAGGAAAACAAATGTTAGTGAAGATGTGGCGAAATTGCTCAGTAGCACATACCTGGAATCCCAGCACTCTGGAGCCTTCTCAGAAAATCCTTCTGTATCACCCTTAAGGGTCATTGAAATACCTTGTTCAGCTGTTCCA
>PVKA01047979.1:0-14033 GCA_004027165.1 Ctenomys sociabilis
TATCTATCTATCTATCTATCTATCTATCTATCTATCTATCTATCTATCTATCTCTCTCTCTCTCTCTCTCTCTCTCTCTCTCTCTCTCTCTCTCTCTCTCTCTCTCTCTCTCTCTCTCTCTCTCTACCTCTCTATCTATCTCTCTATCTATCTATCTATCTATCTATCTATCTATCTATCTATCTATCTATCTATCTATCTATCTGTCTGTCTATCTATCATCTATCTATGGTTTACCAGCTAGGCCTACTGTGGTCCGCTGTGGAGTCAGAGGTAGAAAAATCCAAAGTGGCTATCTGTGCACAGGAGAGCTGGTGGATGAGGTCAGAGGTGGGAGGCCCAGAGCTCACTGCAGAGAGGGAGAGGTCCGTGTGGGAAAGCTGATGGGCCCATGTTGTAAGGTGGAAGAACCTGCACTGGAAGCCCTAAGGAATTGGAAGCAGATGTCCATAGGTAGTAGGAGAGATCTGTGCTCCTCCAGAGTAGAAGGTAGACTTCTTGTTTTAATTCTGTCCAGGCTAAAAGCTTATTGGTTAGTGCCATCCACATCCAGAGTGTATTTCCTTGTCCAATTTGTGGTGTACTTGTCACTCACCCAAAGACACGCCCACAACAATCTTGTAGGTGACTCTTTTTTTTTTTTTTTTTTTTTTTATTTATATTGGTACAGGGTCTACAGGATCACTACACAGATCAGAGTCATAGTGATCCTCCTGTTTTCAGCCTCCTAAGTGCTGGGGTTACAGGTGCATAGTCACCATGTCCAGTCTCAGTTGATACCTCAGCTTGCTTCTGGGGTGGAGGCCAGCATGACACATCAGTAATTAAACCCCAGTTCCTGCACCTGCCTGAGCAGGCACTTTAGTCTGCTGAGTTGTCTGGCTAGCCCTACTAGGTGATTCTTATTCAAGTCAAACTGACCTATAACAATTAACCTTCACAAGAATTTTGTAGAATATAAGTTTTGTGAGACAGAGACCCTGTTTTATTTTTCCCACATCCATTATACATACATACACACAATAGCGAGAGACTCAGAAAGAAAGGGCTCACTACGTATTTGTGGAATAAAAGTATCACAAATGACGATGGCAAAGCAGAGGCTTAGAAAAGATGGTGGAATGAAAAAAGAGGAATAGAATTCACACTTAAAAGACTTCTGTGGCCTGGCCAGATAGCTCAGGGGATTAAAGCACCTGCTTAGGCAGAGAGAGGGCAGTGACCTGGGTTCTATCCCTAGCCTGCCATGCCTGCCCCACTCCCAGGGCACACTGAGACAGTGATGTGAGACTGTGTGTGGTGATGTGCACCTGTAATCCCAGCACCTGGGAGGCTGGAAACAGGAGGGTCACTATGGGTCTGATCTGTGTAGTGAGACCCTGTAGACACTATACCAAATACAGATAAATAAATAAACAAGTAAATAAATAAATAAAGGACTTCTGTGTGTCAGACATTTCCCTAAATATACAGTGGGACCAAATCACATTCAGTGCGTAGATTCAATGTTGACCTCATGGGGGAATTTGGTTTGGTTCTTGTTCATTCAGGTTATGAACAGAATTACAGAAATAATTAAGTTTTTGAACTGAGAAACTACTGTAATTTAGTTTAATAATTTTATAATCCTAAGAGAAGAGTATTATTTTCAAATTCCATGTGCAGAAATTGAACCTCGTTGAAACTAAAATATTTTCCCAAATTCACACAGGAAGTTGGTTGCCCAGGTAGGACCCAAATGCATGGCTCTTTGATTCCAATGTGTCATCTTGTACTTTTTTATATTCTTTCCTTGTGCTTCATCATGAAAACAGAAGAATTAGCCCATTGGAAGAGGTAGATGTATACCAAAGGCTGTACATTTTCTACGACATTACTTTTTTATTGTTTTCATTTCATATCATAGAAGTTACAAATCTAGTCTATTTGAGATCCTTTTGGTAACTACTTTATAACAGCTCTAGGCATGATTTCCTGGAAGGCCTATATTTGTGCTGGTGTTTACAGTGTCAATGAAGACAAATTGCACTCTTTAAATGTCACAGGCTATTGTAAAGAGGACTGAGGTAGCTTTAATCTCCAAGCATTTTCTTTTTTGATGGAAGCAGGGATTGAACTCAGGCCCTTGCACTTGCCAGGCAAGCATTTATTCTACTGAGCTATCTTCCCAGCCCCTCCAAGCATTTTCTTATTACAGGGTAAGGCAAGTGCATGATGACGTGGTGAACACACTATCAATCAGTGTCATTTATATCATAGGTAGCAGCTTGTTTGCTGCAAAACATTATCAGTGAGAACATTAACTAATGTTAATCTAAAGTTTTTAAATTTTGCTTTATTCAGTTTGTAAATTTATATTATTTTCAGTTGCCTATGAAGTAGAAGCATAAAAAGTCCATGTCTAGTTCTGTTTTTACATTCTTAGATGATTCTATAATGTTTTTCCAATATGAAACATTTTCCTATTTCAATATTTTTTTTCTTTTACAAGAAACAGTTGCACCAACTCACCCCTAAGCTCAGTGAGCCAGCCACTGATACTGGGTGTACTGGCCTCCCAGCCCTGGGGAGGCTAAAAACAGGAGGATCACTACAAACCTGAGCTGCACAGTGGGACTCTGTACCAAATATATTAGAGAAGAGAAAAGAAGATAAGAGAAAAGAGAAATAGAAATAGAATCTTTATTCAGATTTGATTAGCAGTTGCTTCTTTTTTAATATATATGTTTTTCTTGGTGTATATGTTTTTTAAATACAGTGTAATTGCTTGATTTCTAGTAAATATCCCTGATTGGATTGGAAGCTTCTTGGAAACAGAAAGTATAACATATTCATTTTGTAATATTTGACTTCACTCTCTAATTCCTAGCACTTGCATGGTCATTGAGTTGTTCAATAATATTTTCTGAATACCTGGACTCGGAACTATTTTAGACTGTATTAATAAAGCAGTGAATGTTATTAGTAGGTTGCTGACCTCATGGAGTTTACATTACTATAGTGGGGAGACAGGTGATAAATAAAAAAGTATGCAAAAAAGTACATATTGAATAAATGCTAAGTGGAAATAAATAATCAAATCATTTGACTCTTCAGCATTCTGTTGACTCTGCTGCTAAGTCAGCAACGACCTCACATTCCTGCATCCATTAACTGCTTTGCTGTCATCTGTTTTACTTGATAGCTATTTTGTACAATAACTTTTAAAAAAAGTATTGAGTTGTATGAAATAATATTCTTGGACTTTAAGCAATCTCTACTGTTCACTTCTTAGAACTTGTGTTTGTCCAAACAATTTGGCTTTGAGGTTTTGATAAATTAATTCCTAAATTTATGTCCAATCCTTTATTGCAGATTGCAAACATCTTGATAATAGAAGGGATCTCCTTTACTTCTTTACTTTCTGTGTGTGTTCCATAGAAAGTGAACAGTAACATTTGATTGTCTTCTGTCTTCTGGTTTGCCATAGTTGCTAAGTGATGTTCACTGAAAGGTGGGAATTTCACAATCTGACCTAGGCAGGACTTGGTGGGTAAAAGGGCTAGGGAGTTGCTTCCTTTTTTGCAACAGAGAAGTTTTATTTGGGTTTGCCTAAGATTTTATTTTACAAAAGGATCTGATTCAACTTCAAAAAAAGTTGTTTTTGCAAACCATGAATAGAATAGTTTGTATATAATTTTATTAAGTCTAAAATCTGATCAGTAAATTTTTTAAGGGTATTCTTGCTTGTATTTGATCAAGGTGAGACAATTAATTTTACCTTTTTGTTGCCAAAAATAAATAAAAAATGTTCAGAACTTTAGAGTTAAAATGTCTTGGATTTTATGTTGTTCAATTATTCAGTTTTTCAGGTAAGAGTACTTGGTTCAGAGAACTGATTTGATCTTTGTAAGGCTATGTAGGTAGCTAGTGGCAGTGGAGACTAGGGTAGAGATCATGAGTCTTTTTACTAATTTATGCTGCACATTTAAATACAAAATTTCTGATTTTACTCTAACTGATATTTGGAAGTTATAGATACTAAGAGAAATGTATAGAACACATGGTGTGCTGCATTGTAACTTTGCTTCAACATGGGTAAGATGGTTTAAGCAGATAGCTGGAGGAAGGGGTGCAAATGAGTTTGTATACATTTGCCTACAGATCAATCACACTTAAAAGCATTTGTTTACTGGATTGCATGAATTAAGATATTTACATATTTATTCCTATATTCTAAATTCTTATCTCCTCTCTCTACTGTCATTATCACTATTTATTTACTTATTATGTATTTGGTACAGGGTCTCACTGCATGGCTCAGACTCATACTGATCTTCCTGTTTTCAGGCTCCCCAGCACTGGGATTACAGGCATGCACCACCATGTCCATCTTGGTGGCTGGCTCAGCATGGCCAGGGGCAGATCCAGTGTGCTATGTGGTGCTGGGGATTGAACCCTGGTCCCTGCATTTGCCTAAGCAGCTGATTATTCCACTGAGCTATCTTGCTGGCCCTCACCACCTTTGTGATAATTTCACAGACTATTGGCACATAAAGAGATTGACAGATCTGAGGTCAGGTGCTCAGCAGTCACAAAGTATGCTGGAACAACCTGGTTTTAGGAAATGTTTCAGAAAGGACTATAGCCATGACAGGCATTCTAGTCTGTTCTACAGGAGGTGGCATAGACTATAATTACCAACTGTAATACATTAATTTTTTAAAAAATAGATCATTATATGAGTCAAATATATGTAGTTTGCTTAGATAATAAAATTTTTGATGAACCTGGGATGCATAAAATAAAAGTCTTGAAAAAAAGAACTAAACAGAGGACACTGAGGGCAAGACCAGTTTTTATGATATATGAGTAGAACCTGTCCAAGTTTCTGACAGAGTCATTGCCTTCAGAGAATGTGGAGTCAGCCTTTCAGGAGCTGCTAAGCTACTATGAATATCAGGTAGTTATATGGTGGCCCAGACAGTCTTCTTCACATGACAACCTGACTTCATGTGCTTCACAATCTTTCTGTGCTGAGTGCTATCTCTATGCCATGTGTACTAATCCTTTAAGGCTAAAAGTAGAACAGGAAATAGTATCAATGAGAGAAAAGCCTGGTTTTTGTTGTCTTGTGAGTCAATTTTATGATAGGGAGGGGTGAGAATTTTTTTATTATTCCGAAATTATTCCTTTAGCTAGGTCCTAAAGCTCTAACTAGAAAAATTGTGGAAGCTTCCAATTATACATCTGTAGGGATTAGGCTCTGATGTGTTTGGCATCTGCTTATATACAGTGACTGTGGGAGGTTTGTTTGGATGCATCTAGGATCAGAAAGATATGATGGTGGAGCTTTGGGAAACAGAGATTTAGGTGGTGGTTCAGTTTCTGTTAGCTTTATGCTCTTAGGCAACTCACTCTAGTTCACCACACATGTTTTTCTTCCGAATAGTAAAGGGATAGAGAGGATTCTTTTTTTCACTTCTAGCATGGCATGACTCAGAGAGACAGACTCTTTTTCATGTCTATATTATCTAGCCAACTATTTTATGGTGCCAGTGATTGAAACCAGGGCCTTGTGCATGCAGTGAGAAAGAGCCTTTGAGCTGGAACTGCTGAGCCATGGTCCATAAATTATTTTAGGTGAAAAGAAAACCAAATAAACAAACAAAATCACTTTAAGCCCAGAGCAAAACAAAGAAAAATCTGAGAATTACTGGAGACAAAAGCCCAGTTTGTATTAGTGAAGATCATAGCCTTTAGAACTTGGTATACTTGGCCTTTATCCTGGCTTAAACAGTATAGACCAGATATATTAGCCCAATTTCTTTACCTCTTTCTTCTGAGTTTCTGTTTCTGTAAAATGAGCAAAGGTACCTATGACAAAAAACTGTTGAGAACAGTAAATGAGATGATATAAGTACAGATGCTTAACGTGCCTTGGTACAGGCTTGAAATGTGGCACAAAAATAAATGATTAACTGTGTCTTAGTTACTCTTCTCTAGTTGCTGGGATGAAATATCCAATATGCCATATTAAAGAAGGAGAGGTTTATTTAGCTCACAGTTAGTGGAGGTTTCAGTCCATACCTGGATGGCTCTAAGGCAGAGTGACACATGGAAGAGGGCAGCCTTTCATGGAGGCAGGAAACAGCAAATAGCAAAGGGCAAGCAGCAGCTGCTGCAGCTGGCTAGCCTCTCTCTGCCCCCTTATATGTGTGTGCAGATTGTCTGCCCCAGGGCAAGTGTAGCACTCACACCTTTAGTCCCAGCATTGAATCAAGAATTAATCCCAAATTCAAGAAGTTGCCCCATGACTGCATGAGGCTTTTTGGGGACAACTCAACACAATCCATAATAGACTGCCACTATACTTAGTTGGCCAGTCTACCTGAATGCTACTGCTCTCGCGTTGCTGCAGTCAGCTTAGCACAGATCTCTCCCTCATCACACTCAGGTTTTCATAGCCCAGTCCAGGCCATCTCTTCCCATAGAAGGCTTTCTAAGCCTATTTAGTTGTGCCAGAGAACTGAAGGCTGCTCATGCCTTAGCCCATTCTCAAATGCTATCTAACTTGCTTGCCCCTTAATCTATCTTAGTTCCAGCAGCCCACACACTCTATAAACCACTGTGGGTCGCCTCCACCTGCAGATTCCTTGTACACTTGGTTGGGACCCTGACAGTTGCTCCAGCCACTGTGGCTCTTTCTTCTAAGCTTTTCTACCACCAGAAGAGATTTTTCACTGCCTCAACTAATGCCTTTGGGGTCCAGTTGTGCTAGAAAAGAAGGGAGAGGAGAGGGTAATGAGAAGAAGAGAACAAGAAGAGAAGGAGCTTGTAGGAAGGATTTTTCTAAAGCAACAGCAAACATTGCTGTTTTCTGAGCACTGCTAGTGGAACTACAGTCATGAAGTTTTCTTGTCAGGAAGTTGTCAGAATGGCCCTTTGGTTTGACTACAGGGTCTAATGTGGCTTTCTAGCTACTTCAAGATTATTGTGTCACATTAGGAAGCCTTGGAGACAGCAGAAAGCTTCCTTTCATTCTTGAGGACTGCAGAAGATTAGGTAACTCATGTCTCATAAAATTGTTCATCTGGGGGCTGGGCAGATGGCTAAGTGGAATAAGCACTTCCCTAGCAAGCGTGAGGGCTTGAGTTCAATCCCTAGTTCCACCAAAAAAAAAAAAAAAAAACCAAAACAAAAACCCCCCAAAAACAAACAAACAAAAAAACCCGTTCATCTACAGCCTTGTTTTCCATTCTCTCTTTAGAACAAAAGGTAATATATTTTATTTAACCAATAGAAAAGTAAGCTAACAATAAGCTTAAATATGTAAAGTATCATATTTTCTATTTGGGCATAAAATTTACTTAGATTGGGATAGGAGAAAGAGATGATAAGCTCTAGAGTTTTTCCTATAATTTTAAGTAATTTACTTAAAGAAAATATACTATATTTAATATAAGAGAATTTATATGATTATTCCTGTACTATAATTGTATGTATATTATTATTAGTGGTATAAATCAATATAATTGTATATTATAATAAATTATATATTATAGTATTTATTAACAAAATATATGTATACAATATAGATTATATTATAATTATAATAAAATTTTATTTTATTATTTATTTATTTGTTTTATTTTATTGAATTACAGATATCAATGAGACAATTTTAAGACACCTTAACAGGACGGATTCGATAAATGAATACATTGCAAATTGTTGTCATAATGTTTTGTTATCATACAAGGTGCATACATGATATTATACTTACAGACATTGTAGCAGATGCCTCTTATCAGTAAATTAAGAGTGTAGCTGTTTATGTATTTTATGTTTTATACCTGAATTATATCAAAGATTCAATAATTAACCCTTTCTACCTTGTTATTTTCCTAGTGGTTGTCCATAGTACTAGAAAAGGCAAAGAAAAATAAAGTGGAAACCAAAACAAAGTGATCTTGCTACTTTAGCTAGCTGTGACGCGCCCCTGTGTGCCAGATTTGAGGAAGTCACGGGGGCCTGCTTCCATGTTAGAAGCAGAAGTTCATTCTTCTGCTTAACACATGGTTTTATAGGTGATGTCTCCCTGTAGACCGAATGCTATTATGGGCTCATTTGAGCTGGTTAATTGTATTGATTATGAAATTGCCATATAGAATAGTAAGCACATTTATGCCCATGTGCCCAAAGGTAAGGCTTCTCCTGAAGTCTGTTCTCTTATGGCTTATGCATTACTGCCACAAGATACCTGACATCATTCTTTTTTTTTTTTTTTTTTGGTACCTGGCATTAAACCCAGGACCTTGTGCTTGCCAGGCATGTGCTTGTGCCACTGAGCTATCTACCTAGCCTGATATCTGTAACTTCAGAGAGGGTGAATATAGTTGATTGTTTCAGTTCCTGGTTAGCTGGCTGTGAGCAAGGGCATCAGGGTGCTTGGACATGGCTGGGCAAAACTATTCATTCCATTTGGGCCTGATTAGAACAGAGGAGTAACACCCAAGAGGAAGGGGTCAGGAAGCAGATGTAGTATCCGAGGTCACCACTTCATGGCCCACTCAGATACATCTGGGCGTGCTCTATCACTTTTGTAAGTGGCTTTTACACCAATTCAGTTGACAACACAGTTTAAATGGCGCAATCTCAATACTTTTCTGCTGCTTCTTTGCTACTACAGAAATAGCTTTCTCCTGCCTGGTAAATGTGAGGTCTAAAAAAAAAGCTTCCTCAGCAAAAAAAATCTTCCAATATTATTTTTTCATTTTACTTATTGATTTATTGATCTATTGATTTATTTTTGGGATACCACAGGAGCTATCTTCCCAGGCCCTATTTTTTTCATTTTAAAGAGAAAAAAATATCAAGACAGCTTCAAAACAGGTTAGTAGGATAGTTACAAAAATTAATACATTGTATGTTGTCTTTGTAGTAGTTGTTCAGAGTACAAGATATAGGCATGATATCTTGTCCAAACAATATTACTACAAACCTTCCTTTTCAATGAACTAGAGGAAACTAACTGCATAACTATCTTAACTATCATGTGTATGCATATTTTTCCTTTTTCCCTTCCTTCCTTTCTCCTTTCCTCCCTGACAGTTTATCTTTTTCTTTGAACAGTTTCTTTCCAATTCATAATATCTGTTGTGCATTTGAACCTTATTTACTAATTCAGTTTCTCACACTAGTGAGAAAATATGTTTATATATATGGGTCTGATTTATTTCACTTATGAGTAGTCTCAAGTTGCATCCATTTACCTACAATGTCTCTAGTCTATTCTGCTTTATGGCTGAATAGTACTCTACTGCATAAAAAGACCACATGTTTTCTTATCCATTCCTCAACTGATGGACATCTGGGTTGTTTCCCAGATTTAGCTATGACATCTGCTGTAAACATGGCTGTGCATGTATCACAGTGGTGTGATGCTTTTAATTCTTGTTGGAAGATACCCAGAAGGGGAGTAGATGGGTTGAATGGGACCTCTAAAACTCTGTGTTCATTGTGTATCTAAAGCAAATGACTGAAACAAGTACAGCCATCTATAGTAAACTCTAACAGCTGTTTCTAAGCTTAACTATATGGCCACTTTTCTACAGAAACATGTTTGCTTCCTTTGGTATTTAGCAGCTCTGAAGATCTGGTCCCAGGAGTCCAAATTTTTGTTCTGCTTGGAATTTTGATGATGGAGAGTGAAGTGGAATAGCTTCAGCTATTTAAAAGATTTACCTGTTATGCAGTGTGCAGTGGACAGTTGAAACATTCTTGGTAACAGGCCTTCACAGTTTTTGAAAGAGTTCCATAAGCTTAGAGTTTTCTTCCACATGGTGATCTGAAGATTATGATAAATGATATTATAGTTATGCATTTTGCAATGAAATGTGCTTGTTTTATCATCAGTAACACTCACTTAATACTTAGTAATCCATTGTGTGTATTACTGTGGCATGATTTAGCAAAGACTGTGAACTATAATGTCAAAAGTAAATTTTGGAACTAGCCTTGTCATTATGTAACCTGAAAATCTTCAGGAAATTTTCATTTCTCCATTTCTAAAGTAGATATAGTGATATACACCTTATAAAATCTTTGAAAATATTAAGTGACATAAATGATGTTTTAAAAGTTTGAATGTGTAGCTGACACCTGTAACTTAGGAGAGGGTGGATTTGGTTGATTGTTTCAGTTCCTGGTTAGCTGGCTGTGACCGTGGTCATCAGGGCAGATGGGCATGGCTGGGCAAAACTATTCATTCTGTGGGGGCCTGAAAATAGAACAGGGGAGTAGCACCCAAGAGAGGAAGTGGGAAACTCTAATTTATTTCCCCTTTTCCTCCTTCAGTGAGCAATATCGATAATCACAGATTGGAAGATACATAGGAATTTTTAGGAGGAGGGAGCTATGAAGGAAAAGGAAATTTAAACTAATTTCATAGATGATGACACATTGCTATTTATCTTTAAAATATTTACCTGTTAAATTTTTGTGAGGTGAAAAAGAGATTTATAATATTTCAATATCTGCAATGATTGATTTGAGGTTGAAAGTTAATTATCTTTTACATGTAGACTAAAGCACAGCTGGTGATGGCTTGGGAGGAGAAGCACTGACAGAAGGTGGCTGATTTACATGAACAGTATCTTGAGTTTACCGCTGTTAAACAACGTGAAGTATCACACTTACTCATTAGAGACACTTTGGATTAAAATTTGCTTTAGAGATTGTACAACCCTTATTTGAGACACAAAAATATAGCGTGTTGCTTTGTGTTATTGCACATGTTATTGCACTTCTATTAAGATTTTCATCTCAGTTAGCTACCATGGTTGTAATCCTACAACCAAATTTTCTGCTTCCTTCATTACTGATCTACTTCACTGCCCTACTCTTGACTCTTCTGGAGGAAGTGACTCCTCTTTGAGCATATTCTATGTTTAAGTAGCCAGAATTTAATCCTACCTCCTGTGTACACAGTCTTGTTCACTGATGATGAATTAAGTGAAGAATAACAACTGACATTTATCAAATATATTCTAGGTAGCCATTCAATAGTGAGATACTTATGTAAGTTTATTTAATGGGTAACAAACATGAGATTTAAGGAGTTAAATAACTTGTCAAAAGACACCCATCTAGTAAGTAGCAGAACTAAGGCTTCTCTAACTTTAAAGTTTATGGTTTTGTGTCCTGATGGCTATGTGGGTTGAACATTCCTACTTCAAAATTCTGAAGTCTCTGTTGCTCTAAAGTTAGAAATCCTTGAATGTTGATATAATGTCACCAGTGGAAATTTCTTCACTCGATCTTATGCTTTAGCAGAAGGCGCTCCCCTGCCCAGCCAGTAAGTACTCTTCAGTTTGATAGTTTTTCCAGGTAATAGTTTTGGTTACAATTATTCCTGTTACTTTTGTTTTTTAGAAATGGTTGGTCACTGTGATGCATGTTGTAAGAACCAGTCCCCAGTTGACAACCACTCTGCTTCTGTTCTTCCTGCCTGCTTATCCCATGTGAGTCCTAGACCCGAAGGTCAGGGCCTGATATCCTGGGAGTGATCCTGATCAGTGCCCCTGAATGTAAATAAATCTGTCTCCAAATCCTGGGTATTGCTCTGGTTTTTCTTCTTGCTGTAGCGATGTGGCAAACTGCAGTCCAAATGCAGGTAGACTGAAAATAGTGTTCAAAATTATCTTTAGGCCATGTGTATTTAAAAAAAAAACTATGAATTTTGTGTTTAGATTTGGATCTGATAACCAAGATACCTTATTATCTCTGCACATAATAAAACAACTCTGGAATCTATCACTTATGACCCAGGCATTTTGAATAAGGGATACTCATTGTGGGCCACCTCATTTATGTCCTTCTAATCTTTTATTTCTGCTATCACACTCTGTATTTTCTGGAGCTAGATATTGAGGCTATGCCTGAACATGTGCCAAGCGTGTACTCTAGGGCTGCACTACATGCCGAGTCCTTATTCTACACTTCACACTTTGCTCCTCTGGGTACAGCAGATTTCTAAATTCCATACTTTCACTCCTAATACCTCTTAGTTACCTTAGCAGTCTTTAGCTGTGTAATTAGATATAGTTTAAAAATCTCTAAGGAGCTCCTGGATATTGAATTTATCCATATTTATGAGTTGTTTACATACTGCCTTATTTCTCTTCTGTGTGTATACAGTGGTCCCTCACTTATCGCAGTGGCTATGTTCCAGAAGCCCCTGTGATAAGTGAAAATCAGTGAAGTAGTGATAATATATATATATATATATATATATATATATATATATATATATATATATATATATATATATTAAGGCTTTATAAACCCTTGCCACACTCTTATAAATCTTTCTCACACTTTAAAAACACTGCTAATGTTCTTAACCATTTTCTAAACTAGCGAACCTATATAATTTTAACAACATATGTATACTGTGTGGTACAGTACCTATTCATCTGGTGAAGAGTTACACACTATAAGGGGATTTGAAAATGGCTCAGTGGAATAAGCACTTCCCTGGAAGCTCAAGGGCCTGAGTTCAATCCCTGTTCTGCAAAACAAAAAACAACAAAAACAAAAAGAATTACACACTATAAACTGTATTTTGTTTTATTTTAATATTTTTAACACGTTAGAATTAGCATTTTAAATGTTTTAAATTTTTAAAGCAAAAATAATTGAAGCCACGAATACTACATGTATAAATGCAAATATAATACTATACACTGCCACAAAATCCCTCAATATAACAAAAAATCCACAATCAATTATTTAGATTTTTTTTTGCATTTTTTAGTATGGGTCTAGAGGGATTCTTAGTGATCCACCTGTATACAGCCTTCCAAGAACTGGTATTACAGACATCCCACCATGCCCAGTCACAGTCGTGGCTGAGCCACCCCGGGGGTGGGGCCGGCACAGTACACCAGGTATCGAACCTCAGGTGCTGCATCTGCCTAAGCAGGTGCTTTAGTCCACTGAGCTATTTGGCCAGCCATTCCAGATTAATATTTTTTTAAAACAGAGGGTCTGTGAAAGTTGAATCATTATCTATCTATCTATCTATCTATCTATCTATCTATCTATCTATCTATCTATCATCTATCATCTATCTATCTATCTATCTATCTATCTATCTATCTATCTATCTATCTATCCCATTAAAGAACTCTGAGAGTGAACTGGGGATATTAGGACTCCTTATTACTGAATGTAGCACTGTATATTTTCTTATATAAATAGTGTATGTATTACACTTAGGGAATTAAGCATTGCCCCAACATTAGTATTAAATGTGTATTTCATGTTCAACTCTTAGCAATGTCTTCATGTTTTTTTTTTTTTTTTAATTACAATTTCCTAGCCCAGGTCCATCCAGATAGCACAATGTATTTTATTGGTGCTCTTCTCCAATAATTCATCAGCCTTTTCTTTTTCCTTACAAGCAGTGTTTTTGAAAATGATAGGCCTGATATTTTGTAGAATGTCCTATAGCTTGCATTTATTTGATATTTCCACATAATTAGACTCAGTTTATATATTTTTTGGCAGAAATATTACAGAAACAGTGCTGTCTTCTTCTTGGTACGTGGCAGGAGGCTCCTAATGCTAGCGTGGGTTCTAATTCCTGAGGAAAATATGAAACTGTATAGCATTCATTGTTATATTGTTACTCACTATATGTAGCATTCATTGTTTTCTTCTTACATAATTTCTTTTATTTATACTTATGAAAGAGATTTCTACTGTGAAGGAATTATTCATTTACTGATTGATTCCATGACTATTTTAAATTGGTTGTGATATATAACAGTCATTAATTTATTTTTGATGCTGAAGTTTTTCCAGAGTTGGTCAGTTGGTCAGGTTGGCTTTTATATCATTTTGATATGATCTTATACTTTTTGAGCACTTTTTAGTTTTCTGATACAGAAAAATGTCCCAAGCTTATAATTTTCTTGCTGCAATCTTGTAGTATGCCTTTTCTCAAAATGCCTTGTATCTTTGAAGTAGAGAGGAGTATTTTGAAA
>PVKA01047980.1:0-14028 GCA_004027165.1 Ctenomys sociabilis
AAAAAAAAAAAAAAAAAAAAAAAAAAAAAAAAAAAAAAAAAAAAAAAAAAAAAAGAAAAGAAAAATAAGTTTATTTCTTGATTGGGCCATTTAATGTGGGGTGATGTTTTTTTTCTTTGTTTCTGTATTCTATATATATATAGTGAATTTTATGGGAGCTGACAGAATTTTTCCCAATTTTTAAGAAAAATGTTAAGCAGAAATAATCTTAAAAGATGGGTGAGATAGGTGTGCAGAATAACCCTCTGACTACCATATTCAGAACTGAATTTTTGTGACTTTATTTTGATTATTTTTAACTCCTATGTTGAAACTCATGCATTGCACTTTTTCATTAAGACATTTATTGACAGAGAAGAATGCTACTGACTTTTATGTGTTGACTCTGTAACTTGCTAAGTGACTGAATTAGGGTATTAGTGTAATTTTACTTCTTTACGTAGATAATCATACACCCCAATACTGGTAACTGAGATTTGTTCTTCCTTATACACATTGCATTTATTTCTTTTCTTGCCTGAATATTCTGGCTTATCTTTTGAGAACTCTATTGACCAACAGTAGCTATAGTAGGCATCCTGAGTTCAGGATTTCCTGCATTCCTTTTGCCAGTACCTTATTGAAGACTTCCTAATCTATGTTCCTTTCCTTATTTCACTGAGGTGGCTCAGTAGAATAAGCTTGCCCTGCCATGTACAAGGGCCTGAATTCAATGCCCGGTTCCACAAAAAAAAAAAAAAAAAAAAAAAAAAAAAAAAGCTATGTTCCTTAAAGAATTTTGTCATTCTGTCTTTCATGCTTCTATCTCCTCCTTGTTTTCAATTAGAGAAATACTTACTTCCACCAGTATTTGGTGTACAGTTTTTCTTTCATTTGATTAAACAGATTGAAGAACGCCGGTCTTGCATCTTTTACAAATTTCTTATAGATTGCAGCAGGAAATGACTTGTTCCTGTGCTCCTCTCCCTTCTTCGTTTTCAGTAATGTTTATTTAGTTTCATGGATATATATGGAAATGTTCAAAATGAGTATAGCTTCTTGGTCTAGTATCAGTAGTGTGTATGCATCACAGTCCATACATCACTTCTAAAATTTTCATTTAATTTGAGTACAGTTTATTTAATGAAGATCTTTGGAATTTTGGCACTACCTGGTTTAATTGCACTCTCTTCGTGTCTAATTGTATGCATTACAGTATTTCTTTCCTTCTTAGGTAAGGTTGGGTAGAGTTTTATGAAATTTGCTTACACTTTCAAAAGGATAGCTCTGTAAAAACAACTAGGTCTAAAATTTAGTGAAGCTTCACAAGTTTTATGAAGAATTTCATAGATTCTACTCTGAGTTATGCAATTTCTTTCCTTATATAAGATTTGAATTTATATTATACTCAATTTTCTCTTATCTTGAGGTGTGTGCTCTGTTTTTGTGCTGTTGCTTTGATTTCGCTCTGTTTTTCTGATGTGAGTGTTCATTCATACAGAATTGGCTAACAGGAGTATTTCCACTGTGGCCCAAAAGATTTGCAAAAATTTATTGGCATTATTTGATTCCAGATTTCTTCAGGGTTCCACTAAGGAACAGATTATAATTTCTTTATTTTGGCCAAACTAGGGATTGAGGTCAGGCCCTTGCACTTGTCAGGGAAGTGTTTATTCCAACGAGCCATCTCTTAGGCCCCTTGTATTTTCTTTTTTGCAGTACACAATAATTTCCGTAAAACACTGTAGGTCACAACCTAGCTCAGAAGCCATATTTGAGTAAATAAAAAGGAATTCAAATTACCACATGCATGTTAATCATGAAATAGTGCAGACAAACTAGAAATCAATGGCAAAGGAAACCACTGAAACTTTCAAGTATATACAAAGTAGACGGTCCTCTCTTGAACATTTTTCTCAAGTATTTAGTACATGGGTCTCACTACGCGGGTCACACTCCTACTGATCATTCTGTTTTTAGCCTCTCAAGGACTGGAATTACAAGATTGCACCGCCAGACCCAGTCACAGTTACCTTGTCCTCACCAGGTGTGCGCCGAGCACAACACATCAGGGATCGAATCATGACCCCTTCATTTAATTAAGTAGATGCTCTAATCTGCTGAGGTATCTTCTCAGTCCAGTCTTCTTGTAAACAATTAGCAAGGTAAAGAAAATAGTGAAAAGATAGTACATACTGTATAATGATTGTTTGATTTCTACTCATTTTTCACAATGTTTGCAAGATATGTACGGATTGATTTCCACTCTTTTTTTTTCCTTCCAAGTTAGTGAAGTCTCTTTACTCTTTTAGAAATCTCTGCCATCGTTAACTACTTTCACTGTAGTTGATGAAACACATAAGGCTTCACTTCAAATCTTGGCACTGAGAAGATCGCAGTCTTTTTCCTTTCACTGCAACTCAGAATTAAAACTTTGATTCTTGTCTTATATAGCCTAGCCTTAGAAGTCGTTTGCACTGCAGAAGATATTTGAAAATAGCCTTAGTCTTTACATTAGTGGTCTGTGACCGATTCTGTCTTCTCGATGAACATTACTTTGATTTTTTTTCACTTTTGGCTTTTTAATTTTTTTTTACCTTTGTGTTTTAAAGAAAATAAAAATTCATAAAAAGTTTTAGAAACAGTGTAGAATTCCACTACACACCATCATAGGGACTCAAGAATATCTTTTATTGCCTATTGTTTCCTTCAAATTACTGGTTCAGACTACCAGATAGAAGCATGCAAAACTGTTCACAAATCAGAATGAAAAAAAATATTAAACATTAACTGTTGCTATCAACAGACTGTAGAAATCAGCAGGATAGCCTTGTTTTATTGGTAAATGTGATCATGTCATTATATTTCTTTGGAGATTAATTATGGTATAAATAGATGTGTGGCTATGAAAAGACCAGAATGGAATTTTGACAGTTCAATTTATCTATTAACTGAATTATAATATGGAACACCTATAAATTCAGTATAGCATGTTCCTTGGTGTGAGTCTGTTAGATTTAGAAGCATGAAACAGGCTTTATACACACTTCTCTAGCTCTGGCTCCTGGATACCACAAACTGTACAAGTTTGTTCATTGAAGTCCTTACCCCATGATGTTACTACCTTTGCACTATTCTTTTATAGACTTGAAGCATGAATCAGTTAATACTATACTATAGTATGTTGTGGGTGTCTGATACTGTATTCAGCAATAAGAAAGTAGCCTATTATAGCAGTCATGCTAGATCCAGATTAAAGTACAGTGCATTTATGAAAGCTCTTAAAAATTACAGCACCAAGATCAAAACTTAGTATAAGCAAATCCAAATGATATTTAAATGGTGGTCAATCCAGCACTGTGAGCCTACAGAAGAGCAAGAGCTGAAGCATTGAAAAAAATCCTAAGTGTATTACAAATGAATCTACAATGTCAGGGAACCAATCAGGAGGAAATTACTGTTGCAAATGAGAAAAGCTTGTGAGACTAAAGGTTGGGGGAGCTTCAAATACACCCCAGTCAGCACAGATGGTCCTAATTGGGTACCAGGGTAGGATCAAAAATCTGAGTCTCCCAATACCAATATACTGGAACTGAAATATTAACTGAACAGAGGGTGTATTGTGAGTAGTATTACAGAGGATCCCCACTGGTAGAAGTAGAGGGTATAGATTGTCTGCAGGCAGTGGCTAAAATTACCCCTGTGGAAATAATTTATATTTGGAGTCATTCAAGCCTAAAGTCGCACATTCAACTTAATAATGAACCAGTATTTTACACGTATGTATGTAGATAGATTTTATAAACATGTTGTGTGTACACAGTATATTATATGTGCAGTCATTATAAGGAGATGATAACTGCCACCCCTAAGGACTACTAAGCACCCAGGTGTTGATTTCTAGAACCAAACTACACTGACTTAAACAAATTTTCATGGAGAAATCACTGAATGCCTGGTTGGTGAAGTTCATCATACTGGAGGAACATGTAACACTATGAGGCCCTGCACACTGGGCATTGAAGCATATATTACGTGAGACAATAGTGTGCTTAGCAAATTCCACAGTATCGAATAAGGAAAAGCACAGAGATTGCTGATTTCAACAGATAAACTAATTGCAAGATAAATAGAGAGGAAGGAGAAAATGTGTCCATTAAAAATCATGTAGGAAATACAACAAAATTATACCGCATATAGCGCAAGTGCTTATGCATTCAGAGAAGCTAATTCAAGAGCATAAGCCTATCAGAAAAGTAGTTAATAGAGTTGAATATGTGATCATTTATGGCCTTCAGAAATGATAATTGTTGCAATTATTTCATTTTCTTATTTTTCAATAACGTGATAATTTATTACTTTAAACAATGTGTATATACATGGGTGTAGAGTTTCCAACTCTTAGAATATGTTGTCATATCAAAGAAAAAAAATTTCATCAAAATTCCAAGGATGTATAGGCTAACCAACCTGCTTCCTTCTGTAATAGTTCAAATGTACCCATTTTCAAGTTTCTCTATCCCAATGATGTAGTGGACAATGTGAAAAGCCTCAAATAAACAAAGTCAACAACTCCTGTACTTAAAAGGATAGTAAATAACATATTATGAACCCCATGTGTTAAATCTTTGTGATCATATGACATGAGTGGTTTTAAGATTAGTACCAAAACTGATATAGTTTCTGAAGACTTAAGAAAACATACTGCTAGCATACATTGTTTGAAAACCTTAGCTGGGAAAATGCTATGTATTTTTGCTACTCAAAATTGGAGCTGGGTCCTCACTTGTGACCCCCTCCCAAATCAAGACATATTTTGACCCCATGCTGTAGAGTCACCATCCTCAAGTTAGATAGAACATTTTCAGAACAGTCAGTATCTGCAGCTGTTCTCACGTTAAAGGAATTTAGAGGTCGGAGGTCCAGGAGAAATTTTCAGTAAATTTGTTTTTTAAGTACTTTCCTTTTTATTGTGTCTGTTGCATAAAGGAAAAGCATAGAGAAAATGTGACCTTATATAGTATTTGGTAAGCATGATAATAATAAGTGGCAGGGGACATTTACATATATGATATATCGCACTTCCTACACTTGAGTGGAAGTGAAACATCACAAAGACAGATTCTGCTCAACTATGAAATGCTGAATTAGCAGTTCCTCTTAATTCAACTACTTGTATAGAAGGCTATCTGCAAATAATATGAAGTTAGTGGGCCATCCAAGTAGCTCACTGGATTAAAGCACCTGTAACCAGGTGCAGGGTACTGGGTTCCATCCTTGGGCCTGCTGTGTAAGCCCCGCTCCTGTGTCACACTAAGAGGGCAATTGAGACTGTATGGTGGTACAAGCTTGTAATCCCAGTTCTCGAGAGGCTGTAAACAGATGGATAACTACAAGTCTGACTCAGCAGTGAGATCCTGAAATCCCTGTACACCCTTCCCTAAAATGTAAAAAAAAAAATTAAAAAAGAATATAAAGTTAAAATTGTTTTGAAAACTAATTTCACTTGTAGGGCATGAAACCTGAAAGAAACCTAGTGAACCTGTCCTACTCTGAACTCTCTTCTGTTACTTTCATACATCATGTAGTTATTTTCATAGTTTCTTCTGTTGCTTGCCTTTTGCAGTAATAGTTGTTAAAGAGGATTTTGGGCAGGATATGCCTTAGGCGCCCTGACGCGGCTGCGCTCAGTGCTCTCTGCTGGGAAGCTGCAGCCATGATGGAAGTTTGAGAGTTGAGCCGCTGCGAGGCCAGGCCCGGCTTAGGCAAGAGAGACAGAGGGCGGCGGCCGCGGCCCCGAGCCCCTCTCAGCGCCTGTGAGCAGCCACGGAGCAGCGCCCTCGGGGAGTAGGCTGGCCTGCGGCGGCGGCAGCGGCGGCGGTTCTCGCCTGCTCTGGGGCTCCTCTTCTAACCGCAGCGCTCCGTGTCGGCTTCTGCGGAGAGGAACGGTGGAAGCCGCGGGCTCTGGCGGGAGCCGGCGGAGGCTGGGCGGCGGCTCGGCGGCGGAGCCTCCAGCTCCTGGAGCGGTAGGAGAAGCGGCGGCGGGGCGGGGGCCGTTGTCTCCTGTCACCATTTCCAGGGCTGGGGCCACCGGAGAGTTGGTCATTCCTCTTCTCCTGGGGACACCGGAGAGTTGGTCTCTCCTCTTCTCCTGCCTTCACCACCGCGGCGGCGGCGGCGGTACCTCCAGGGACCAGAGCCGGCTCTAAGCCTCCCCTCTGCCGCCGCCGCATCCCCCACCCCGACCCGGGCTCCGGAGGCT
Source organism: Ctenomys sociabilis (assembly GCA_004027165.1). NCBI lineage: Eukaryota > Metazoa > Chordata > Mammalia > Rodentia > Ctenomyidae > Ctenomys > Ctenomys sociabilis. The sequence goes on from PVKA01047980.1 coordinate 6,242, forward strand.
GCCTCAGGAAGCAGCCGCTCCGAGAGTTGTTCGTGGGCTCTCCATCCCGCTGCCTCTGCTGCCAGGCCGCTGGCTGCTGAGGAGAAGCAGGCCCAGTCGCTTAACCATCCAGCAGCCGCCGCAGCAGCCCTTACCCGGCTGGGGTCCAGAACCAAGCCGCGGCAGAGCCAGGGGCATCAGAGAGCAAGTCCAGAGCCTTCTCCATCCTGCAGAAGAAGCCCCACCACCAGCAGCTTCTGCCGTCTCTGTCCTCCTTTTCTTCAGCCACAGGCTCCCAGACATGACAGCCATCATCAAAGAGATCGTTAGCAGAAACACAAGGAGATATCAAGAGGATGGATTCGACTTAGACTTGACCTATATTTATCCAAACATTATTGCTATGGGATTTCCTGTAGAAAGACTTGAAGGCGTATACAGGAGCAATACTGATGATGTAGTAAGGTTTTTGGATTCAAAGCATAGAAACCATTATAAGATATACAATTTATGTGCTGAAAGACATTATGATACAGCCAAGTTTAACTACAGAATTGCACAGTATCCTTTTGAAGACCATACCCCACCACAGCTAGACCTTCTCAAACCTTTTTGTGAAGATCTTGACCAATGGTTAAGTGAAGATGACAATCGTGTTGCCGCAATTCACTGAAAAGCTGGAAAGGGGCGGACTGGTGTAATGATTTGTGTATATTTATTACATCGGGGCAAATTTTTAAAGGCACAAGAGGCTCTAGATTTCTATGGAAAAGTAAGGACCAGAGACAAAAAGGGTGTAACTATTCCCAGTCAGAGGCGATATGTGTATTATTATAGCTATCTGTTAAAGAATCATCTGGATTATAGACCAGTGGCACTGTTGTTTCACAAGATGATGTTTGAAACAATTCCAATGTTCAGTGGTGGAACTTGAAATCCTCAGTTTGTGGTCTGCCAGCTAAAGGTGAAGATATATTCTTCCAATTCAGGACCCACAAGAGAGGAAGACAAGTTCATGTACTTTGAGTTCCCTCAACCCTTGCCTGTGTGTGGTGACATCAAAGTAGAGATCTTCCACAAACAGAACAAGATGCTAAAAAAGGGCAAAATGTTTCACTTTTGGGTGAATACGTTCTTCATACGAGGACCAGAAGAATCCTCCAAAAATGTAGAAAATGTAAGTCTATGTCGTCAAGAAATTGATAGTGTTTGCAGTATAGAGCATACAGATAATGATAAAGAATATCTAGTTCTTACTTAAACAAAAAATGATCTCGACAAAGCAAATAAAGATAAGGCAAACTGATATTTTCTCCAAATTTTAAGGTGAAATTGTACTTCATGAAAACAGTAGAGGAGCCATCAAACCCAGAGGCTAGCAGTTCAACTTCCGTAATGCCAGTTGTCAGTGACAATGAACCTGATAATTGCAGATATTCTGACACCACTGACTCTGACCCAGAGAACAAGCCTTTTGATGAAGATCAGCACACACAAATTACAAAATTCTGATTTTTTTTATCAAGAGTAATTAAAAACCATGAACACAAACTTGAATAAACTGAAAACGGACTTTTTTATGGCAATAGGACATTGTGTCAGATTACCAGTTATAGGAACAATTCTCTTTTCCTGACCAATCTTACTTTACACTATACATCCACAGGGTTTTGACACTTGTTATCCAGTTGCAAAAAGGTTGTGTAGCTGTGTTACGTATATATGTTTTTGTGTAAAAAGGACATTTAAAATTAAATTAGGATAAATAAAAATGGCACTTTTCCATTTTATTCCAGTTTTCTTTTTTCTTTCCTTTTTTTCTCTTTTTTTCATTTATTTTTATTTTATTAGAATACAAATGTCAATCAGACAGTTTCAAGACACCTTAACCATACACATTCAATGAATTAATACATTGCAAACTTTTTTCATAACGTTTTGGTATTGTAAAAGTGTACATTTGGGAAATTTTCCAATTGTGTTCTGTCACCAATCAAAGTGGCTAAAGAGCTTTGCAAATTACAGGTTCATATCCTACCCCTTGCACTTGTGGCAACAGTTAAGTTTGCAATTGGCAAAGAGAAGTTTCTAAGGGGTTTTTGCTACATCTTAATGCATGTATTCAGACTGGGCGAATTTAGGGATTGCTCAGAAAGGAATATATTTTATGCTGGACTCTGGACCATATACCATCTCCAGCTATTTACATGCACCTTTCTTTAGCATGCTACAGTTACTAATGTGGACATCTGAGGAATTGGCTGCTGTCACTGCTTGTTGTTTGTGCAGTTTTTGAAAAAGCACATTGGTGCTAGGAAAGGCAGTTAGAGAGAATGAATATATATGGGGGTACAGGAATGAACCTTCTGCAACATCATCACGAGTCCACAAATAAAAGGAAGTAAAAATGATGTGGTCATAGATAACAAACTCAGCAACAATGATTTAACCATATAAATGTGGAGGCTATCAAAAAAGAATGGGTTTGAAACATTATAAAAATCGACAATCATTTCTTAAATATGTTTTCTCAGTTGTAATGACTGCTGCACATCCTGTGTAATCAAAATCAGTGCTAAAAGTCAGGTGCTATTAGTACCTACATCAGTGAACAGTTTATTAGGTTTCAATCATACACCTGCTGTGGATGCTTCATGTGATACATACAAGCTTCTTATTACTCACTAAATATAAAATATTTTGTAATGCTGCACAGGAAATTTTGAGATTCTGATAATAAAAAAAAGAAGATGTTGTCTGTACTTGGAAAGTGCTGTGAAACAGCTATATCCCAGGAGTTTGAAACATTCATTTTTGCAGTGTCCTGCTAAATTTCCCAGACTGTCTTGGAACATGTAAACTGCTGTGCTTTAGGATCCTGAGCATTTGATTCCAGGTGTGTGTCACCATTCCCTTGCTCTATTAAAATGTGAAGAACTCTGTTCACCTGGATCAAAAGGTACTGGAAACAAATTGTGCAGTATGAACAAGTCAAGAATAAAACTGGCCGTGAAGGACTTTTTTTGCAGGGTCAGCATGCCTTCTGGGCAGGTCTGGTACAGCTTGAGGAACAGGGGATTGAACCATAGTAACCGGAGCCTTACTTCTTTGTTTAAGCAGTCACTTAAACAACTGAGCTAATGGGCAGGCAGCCAAAACTGACTGTGAAAAATGAAGTTTTAATGGAACACAAAAATTCTGCCATAAATCTTTTAGTCCTCTGAACCCTTCCTATAAAGTGAAGTCATTTCAGGAGGATTCATCCCAGAGACAGTTACCCAGCTACATAAAATGCTAAAATATCTGAAATATATGCCCATTGACACTATTTCTTTCAAGTATACCATCCTGATTTTTTATGACAGTCTTGCTGTGTTACCCAGGCTGGCTTCTGTCTCCTTGATTCATGCAGTCCTCCTTCCCAGTCTCTGTGTGAGGAGCGGGGTCTATGGGTATATGCCATCATACTTCGCTCAAAATGTGAAGCAACTGCTTGCGTTTGTAAGCCATTAGTGGCTAAAATTTCCAATTGAAAATTTGCATGTGTTCATGTTTTGTAAAATTCCTCCTAATCAAGGGTTTATGTTTATTGAATCTGAGATCAGCTGAGAATTTATGCACCAGTGGCAGATCACATAAGTCTTATGAGTATACTAGCTTTGTATTGCATGATTGCAAATTTCTAGTGTTATGTAGGTACTGTTAATATTATATATGCATTTATTAATCATGAAGAAATATAAAAACAAGCCAGAATTTATTATTTTTCATTTTCCAATTAAAGATTCTTATTTCCATTGCAAATATGAAGTAGATTATCATGGGCAACTACAAGACATTCAAACTATAAGGGATTGATGGGCATAACTGTACTTATCATTTAAGCTCTTTTCTACTTCCTTTAGTAGTAATTATGTTGTTTGAAAAGACTGAAATTATACACGTTTATGAAGTTAGTTAATATGACTACGACAATCAAAATGGTGTAGATTTCAAAATGATGTAGGAAATAAATATTATTGTGTAGTATATTTTATACCTATATACAGGGTTGTCTACTATGCTTTATGTGGATTAAGTTTGAAGTATCCTAAAACTTTATGTGCAACTTATTTTAAATTGGGGTTGTTGTTTACAATTATATATATATATATATATATATATATATATATATATATATATATATATATTGTTTACATTTATTGATGTTCACAATGACAGTTTATGTAATCTAGAAATTAGGATACTTTTACTCCCTCATATCATCATTTAAAATATGTCTGAGCAGGAAGAAAGAATAAAATGACCAAAAATTTGCAAACTGAACACTGTGTATAATGCCATCTATCATAAAAAGATCTTTGATTCGTGTGGTAGATAAAGTCATTAGATTATGAATAAAGCACCTGCTAAATCAGAACACATCAGGGGGTTACAAATGCATATTCAAAGGGCAACTAAGGCAATTCTTTTGATTTATTCTACAGTATTGCCATGTCTGTGATGCACATAGTTGGAAAAACAAAACGGAATGAGATTTGCCACGTATTTTCTATTGCTGTTGCTAGGTTTGACGTGTACAGCACTAATGATAGGATATTCTCTGTTATAAGTTTCAGCCTTGGTGTAATGAAATATTTAGATAGCATACACTTTCCATTACATGTGAAACACTCGTGGACATTGGTCAGATTTAGGCAATGAAATCAATAAATATCCAAACAGGTAGATAAACAAGACACATAATTCCATATAATGAATTAAAACTATACTCAAAGGTCAAGCTACATCAGTTGTTTGAGGAAAAGTTTCTTTGTACACCAGGCTCAGCCATGTTCTGGGAAAACTAATCACTATCAGATTTCTGACTACAACCTGCAGAAATGGCACTAGTTCAGACAGGTTCCTAGTGTTTACAAGGGTCAAGGCCAGACCTGAAGGGGTATTGTGAAAGACCCATCCCAGAGAGGGTCACCAAGCAATCCACACATTTCTGTTTTGTCATTCCAGCACTATGAGGAATGAATTTCACCTGAGACTACATTGCCACTCAGAGTCACATTCATGGAATGAGGGAAATATATGAAGTCTTTAGAGGAAAAGCATCAGGTCTCTTTCTGTAGGGAGGTTTTGGACACTTGAGACTCTTGTGCTGTCAGAAACCAGCTGCATTGCTAGATGAGGAGTCCAATGTCTGGGGCTCATAGCGGTCGCTCAGGAGGGTCTCTTAACAGGTAATGGCTTCAGGTAAGAGCAGCACAGCTGGCAGAGTCAGTTATATTAAGCAAAATGGAATGTAGGATGAGGAGAGAGGTGCTAGCACAGAGAAAGTGTCCACAAAGCATTTCAATGTGCCTGTTTCATCAGCACTGAAAAATTACAGAGGCGAAATTGTTAGAATAAACTTCATCTTTAAAGGACCCAGGAGAAAATTTAAAGGCCTTTAGGAAATGATACTTTGGACCTTGGGGAACAAAACCAGGTGCGTAGCAAGACTGGGGTTCAGTCTCCTTAAGGCAACAAACTATTTTCCCTAGGGACCAGGGAGGACCATGAAGAATTTCTTTCTGTTCACGCTGTCAGAATGAGAGACCCCATGCATATTCCCAGAGAGAAACTCCATTCACTGCCTCTGCTGTGCATCAGAGGAATAGAAGAACTATGTGTGAGGTCCACACTTCAGGGAAGGAGAAAGAAGAGTGTTGGGTTTGGTTCTCCTAGCACTCAGGATGAGGGCTTGAGGGAGGAGTGAGGAAGCCTCATCCCAGAAACCAGAACATGGAACAGTCCAGATATACCTGTGTTGTCAGCATTGCACCAATGCCAAAGTATTTAAGGTGAGAGCCCAGATAATCCCTCAGAGAATCCGGAGTGCACCACCACATTTTTTTCAGTGGATAATCAGTATCAATTGCCTGTTCCTGAGGACAAAGAGTCACCAGGGACAATAAAATGACCTGTGAGCAGAGAACCCAAGGGAGAGCTGAGGGCAGAAGCTGAACCAAGAAGCTGGTAGGGTTTCCAAAGTAACCCACACCTCCCTCTGTTCTTAGCCCAGCTCTGGGTGAAATTTGTAAGAGAAAGAGTCATTTGATCTTGGAGCTTTCTCTCTAGTGTGCTTCTGGTCTAGAAAGAAGACTGGGCTGGGCTTAGTGGGTTCAATATAAAGCTATGAGAACACTGTTCAAGCCCCTACACACATAGAGTTTATCTAGCTAATGTAGATCTTCCTTTATGTGGACCCTCAAAGACCGAGGCATAGAATTTTAGGGATGAGGCCCTTGTTACAGGGCATCCTGGGAGTCAGAGCCTTATCCTAAGTGTGCACTTCAAGTGGGCTCAGAACATAAGACTTGAGACTGCTTGGGTTAAGTTCAGGAGTTGAAAGAGAGAGAAAGGAAGCAGGTAAAAAGCCCCATATGCCCGATCCCAGTCTCTGCCCTCTGCAGTGCACTTTGCATTGGATATTCTCAAGTGAGCACCTCATTTGCCTCCGGGCACTCCTTGGCCTCAGATCCAGGATTTGAAGCCCTTGTTTGAGGTGGGAGCTGTAGAAAAGCTCCCAGTCTCAGTTCAGTCAGGTTGAGGGGAAAGAGGTAATTGTGTAAGATCCTAGTTAATACATCCCTGCCTGTGTTATCAGCCCTGTACCTGGGACACTTGTGCCAGGATACTCCACTTCTGCTTGGTGCCTTAGAAATCCCAAACGCAGAGTCTTTGTCTGAAAACAAATACACTATTATTGGCACAGAATGACTGGTGTCTTGGCTTAGGGGAAAGTCATGTGACATCTGAGGAGGAAAGAGTAGCCCGAGCAAACCTCTTTTATCAGCTTCTGTCAGCCACATTAACGTATGTGTACAATGAACACTGATTTCACTCTCTTGCCTTAGTCAGAAGGCTGGGTGTGGTTCTGATATCTGCCCTTAATGTGAGTGGAGCAGAGCAAACCTGTTCCCCCTCCCAGTGAGTTTTTGCACAGAGCGAGGTCGATGAAAGCATGGGCTTTCATCAGATCGGCTCTCTCCCTGGCCCTCTCAATGAATATTTTTTTAATAGAAATTGTAACCTACCAGTAGGTTTATATGCGTAACTTTACAGAACTCCCTACACTGGCATAAAAACCTCTCTATGGTCCCATATGAAAGCATGATAAAAAATAAATTATGACACTTTCTTTAAATAAAATATTTCAAGTTTATTTTCATAATTTAAATGTATAAAACATTTTCTTATGAATATATTCACTGTACCAGTAGGGCAGCGGAGATAGCTCAGTGGTGTAAGTGCACGCCTGGCAAGTGCAAAGACCTGTTTTGATACATGACACCTGGGACCACATGCAGTTCTGGCTTTGGAATCCCAGGTGCTGTGCTGTCCCCTAGTCCAGGAGTGGTGACACATGCATGTAATTCCAGCACTGTGGAGGCTGAGAAATGAGAATCACTGCTAGTCAAAGCTGTAGTTAAACCCTGTTTGAAATAAATACAGATTAAAGTAAAATAAAAGGTACCAATACACGTAATTACAATAATGATATAAAATTTAAACACTTTTGGAAGTGATCTACAGGTTAAGCACATTCACTATTGCAAAAGTCCCATGACCCGGATTGCATTAAATCTGTACAGCAATTTTGGAAGTATGGCCATCTTCACGATGTTGGATCTTCCTATCCAGGAGCATGGAATATCTTTCCATTTTCTGAAATCCTCCATAATCTCTTTTCTTAGGGTGTTGTAATTTTCTGTGAAAAGATCTTTGACTTCCTTGGTTAAGTGAATCCCAAGGTATTTCATTTTCCGCGG
>PVKA01047981.1:0-14032 GCA_004027165.1 Ctenomys sociabilis
AGCAACAGGTGAAACAAAGGGCTAAGATGGAGCCAGTCTAGCGTGGCTTGGGACTTTTTATTTTTATCTTTGGCTGGGAACAGAGCGGGGCAGTGACCTAAAGGGGGAGATGGGTCTGGGGCAGGCAACTAAGCAGTATTACAGAAGCAAAAAGCAGAAGTTAAGAGAGTCAAGGGGGTATGGGGAGCTAGTTGATCGGTGGGAGTTTTCTCGGGTGAGCGGGGTTACATAAACCTATGGGGGCTGCTGTTGCCAAGGGAGGGCGAGAAACAGTTTGTCTAAGGTCAGGCCCCAGCGGGAATAACAGGTATTGGCACCTGGCAGGTTCTATTAAGAATAACAGGATATGGGGAAGGGCTCGGCACCCAAGTGGGTTACAACAGGATCCATAGGACACACTGCTTCAGAACTGAAGCTTTTTCAATCATCTTCAAAAGACCAGCATCTAAAAATATTTGTGCCCTGCTCCAACAGATATTTAAATGGCCACACTCCCAAAATATACAAAATAGGGTGTTTAACTGCGGTAGTAAAAACTCTCCTTTTACAAAGAACTCCTTGTCGGTTAAAAAAGCCTAACAGAGAATGAATCAATAGAGCAATCCTCAACCTGGGAGGCCCAGGCAGAAGGAGAATCCCAAGTCGTGGAACCCAATTTGGGCAATTTAGAGCCCTGACAGTCTCAAATGAGGCCGAAATCCCTGGATTAAAATAGAGATGAACAGAAAGTGTGCCTAAGGTTTTGGAAGCAACTCCTTGCGTGGAGGAGGGATGCTGCCTGAAGTCCTGGTCCCCTAGAAGCCCCTACCCCTAGAAGCCTCACTGCAGACTAACCGCTACCTGCCAGCTCTTTGCGCGCTCCGCCCAGCTCCGCCCTTTGGTCCTAGTTATCTTTCCCAGGGTGGGCGACCCGCCGGCCTGGCCCTGGGAGGGAGGGGGAGCCAGCCTTTGCGCGTGCGCACTCAGTCGCCGGGGGCCGCGTCTGGCGTGGAGGAGGCGGGGCCGTGCGACTAAAGGGGAGTCCCCACCCCCGCCCCCGGCGTTCGCCGTCGCCATGACAACGGATGCGCGAGCCCGCCATGGCCCCGCCTCCAGCCCACCCTCCGGAGCTGCTCCCCTCCGGCCTCTTAGCCGCCGTCAGGGCGCGCGCAGCCAGCGGGCGCGACGATGCCGAGATGGTCCCGCTGGCGCGGAGCAGGCACCGGGATGCGGGCGACAAGCCGCCGCCACCGAGCAAGCCGCAGGACGACGGGGAGCCGGGCCCCCAGCATGCATCCTCTTCCCCAGAGCTCGGCACCTGCGGGGGGCTGTTCGCAAAGCCCTCCGCGCCGCCCGCCGGGGCCGGTCTTGGGGGGCGCCTGGCCGCGCTGTGCGGGGCGCTGGGCCTGCCTTGGAGGGCCGGGCGCGGGGGGCGCTGGGCCACGCCGCTGCTGGGTGAGCGCGGGGGCTGCGGGCGCGGGGCGGGGCGCTCGGCCGACCACGCTGCCGGCCCCACAAAGTTGCCAAACTCGGAGTTCCGTCAGGAGAGCTCCCCTCGTGTGTCCTCCGGTGCCACTTCGGGATTCCTGCGCCCTCGTGTCGCCTCGGGCGGTGCAGAGTTTGGGGTACCCAGTTTGCATCCTCCCTACCAGCCGCTGGCGCTCGCGCCCGTGGAACATGCGCTAGGATGGGCTGCGGAGAAAGTTTGAGCGCGCACGGATAGCAACCCAGTTCCCTTTTGTCCAGGTGGAGGTCCAGGGGGCGCGGGCGCTACAGCCCAGGTCCGCAGGCCTGGCTCTCGGATTCAGCTCCTGAGACGCCACCATACGCTCCCTGCTGACTTTGCCATGGGTGGCTGCGATGGGTTTTGGCCTCAGAATTCTTTAATTCCTGATGATTTAGCCCTTGTTGGCTTCTCTGTTTCCCGGATAACCTGAAGTGCCCTTCGCCCACACTTTGAGGTTCAGTATAGGCTGAGGAACAGCCCTAGGCAGAAACATCTTTCAGTGATGCAGGAATCCCTGGATCTTGAAAAGCTGCACGAGTTGTCAGGAGCTCAGGAAGTTGGGTTTGCTACTAAAATGCTCCCCCCCCACCTTAAATAGTAGATTCTAGACTAGAGTGCTAGTAGTATATTTTGGGCACATTCTTCCTTTTCCCCGAGCAGTGAGCCAGTGTGTGGGTTCGGTTCACCTTGGGGAGGCAGCATGCTACAGCGGAAGAGGGGAGACTGCTATTGGCTGTGCTGGCTGCTTGGCCTTTCCTCCTTGCCTGTGGAATTACCCTTGTTCTGCTCCTCAGGGGTGTGCTGGGGAGTGCGACTAAAAGGGTCAGTGCTTGTGGGAACTGCTTTGTGTCTACATGCGGTCTCTAACCATTGTAAGTTATGAAGTAGGGAAAGGGGTAATACTGATTTGAGATCAAGTGATAGAATAAGGGTGCATGTGTTGAGTGTGTAGCATGAACAGTAACTATTTTTGTAGTAAACCATAGCATGACATTTGTTTTTCAGGGAGGGACAGTAACACATTTTAAAATAATGATGGAAGACTAATTGTTTTATAGGTTTACTTTTGCATCCCCTCTTCCAATAATTATGTTTCTTTTGAATCTTAAATTGGACAGTGTATATTTGGATTTAGTAAAGCCTATGGATCCTAAATCCAGTTTTGGATCCACGTGACCGTGTTGCACTCTACCTCACTTGGCCTGGGCATTAGAAGACGGTGAATGTGGTAGATCCCGTGTGGGACAGCCCTTACCCGACGTGTGGAGACTGCGTGAACATGCAACAGTGCAGACAGTCTGTCCTGCTGACCATCTGCAGGAGGCCACAGGGACCCTAGAGAGGTGGTTGTGGGAATGATTGGACCTGAGAGTTTGCCTCCACCTCAGGCCACCCAGATCTGGGGAAGAGGGAAATGTGCAGTGTTTTCAAGGCTACCTTGTTTGCTCCTTTTATTTTCTCTCCTAGAATGAAGTGGAAGGCCAAATGGGGACCTTTGGTGTAAGTCTGGTCTTTGAGCTTAAGAGCCAGTTGTATTCTTTAGGAGTTAATCTGTAGCTGACCAAGTACCACCATTAAATATTAGGCTGTTACTGAGATGGCTTTGTTTCTGCTTAGGAAGACACTTCTATGAAGAAGCAGGGACCTTTAGGAGGTAGAAACCGGCCGCAGCTTTTCTCCATATGTGCTAAACACCCAGAAGTCAGCAAAGTGGCCCTTTTCTTTGTTGGATCTGTGAGATGGTGTCAGGCGCCGAGTGAAGCATTGTTAGAAAATCTGTTTTAATCATCCTGTCTGTTTTTCTTACTTGGATAGTGTATTGTACTTATTTAATGCTGACAGTTGTACAGGTGGGTTTTTGAAATGTTTATTTTTAAAAGTTACAATCTGGCTGCTTTCTGTTCATCTGCCAGAAGGAGGCAGAGATGCAGAGAGAACCTTGACAGAGTTTCTTAAGCTTTTTGACCAGCGCCCACAGCTCTCACCTCTGAAAACTCAGCCCACTATCATCTAGATGTATTTGTCACTGTGTCTCCCTGTCTGTTTATATGTGGTATGTCAGTGTCCAGTAGGTGCAGGCTTCAGGGATCCACAGAAGACGTGCAGGCAGACATCCAGGAACTACCTATAGTAACTGGGCTGTGGAGCCCAGGCTGCCCAGGAAGCACTGCCCAGACCTTGCCTCCCTCACTAAGGCACTGAGGCTTTGCCTTGACACTTGCCCCTGGGAGTGCCTCCTGGGGCCTGGAAGAGGTCAGAGGAGGACCTAAGATGAAGCACCAAGTGTACCATATATGCAAACATTTAAAGTAAAAGTTTCACCGAGCCATGTTGACTTTTAAGGATGTATGGTGCACTCTTATCTATTGTGTTTTCTTCTATGCTGTTTATAAACCATGAAATTGACTTAACAGTTCTGAGTTGTGCTTCGCAGTTTGAAAATAGTGTCTTTGGAGATGTTTTTTCTTTCTTTTTTTTTTTTTCCTTGAGTCTACCTGTTTCAAGCTAGTCACCTTAGCAAAGCATTTAGCTTTGTCAAGGGCTGGTTCTTGGACCTGGCTGAGGGAGTCATGGGCTAGACTTGGTTCTCAGGTTTGATTAGTCTCAAGGGCCTTGCAGCCATCCAGAGAGCTGAGCCACACCACTTAGGCTGAGCCTGAGGTGGCATGTGGCTGGAGGGAAGAATGGCCAACCTGTATGTTCTGCCTGGAGCAATCCACTGCCACAGTGCAAGTCCACTGCCTTCCCTAATGGAGCATGCACAGTCCGCTGGCCATAGCTTTTCACGTTCTCTGTTGTCTTTCCCCCAGATGAGCCGTGAGTTGCCATTTATCACCTGATATGGCTACTTATTTCTTGTACAATGTTCCTATTCTAAAGGAGGAAGTTGGAAGGGGCACTGAGGAAGACTGAGAAATACACAAGAAAGATGCATGCAGAGCCATCTGTGGTAACAGAGTGAACACAAGGTGCTGCTTAGGAAATAGAATGAAAAAGCAGCCTGAGGATAGCGAAGACAGTGATAAAATCACTGTTTCCCTCCTCCAGTACTGCTTGACTCCTGCCTGTCACCTGCCCTTTCTTGTCCCCTCACCCCCATTCTTCCTAGGGTTTCTATCTGTGGGGCTGTACCCTGTGTTGAGTGGGTGGGGGTGAGGTGCTGTTTGTGGGGGCTTCCCCTGTGGTGACAATCAAAACAGCTCAGAAAGTGCACAGAGGCCAAGAGTTTCATCCAGGTGTGTTGAGACTAGGGCTACTGGATGAGGACCAAACAGGCATTTGTGTACTGAGAAACACTGACTTCTGAAAGCTGTGTCTGTGCTCTCAGTATTTTCTGTCCTTACTTGCATCATCTTTAAAATGGGAATAATGTATGTCTCATCTGGTTATGTTAAAGGAAAAATAAAGCCTGGTGTGGTGGTGCACACCTGTAATCCTAGGACTCAGGGCTGCTAAGGCACAAATTCAAGTCCAGGCTAAATAACTTGTGGACATTGTTTCAAAAAAGAAAAAAATTAAAGCAGCTGGAGATGTAGTTCAGTGTGAGGGCCCTGGGTTCAGTTTCTAGTACCCTGAGTAAGTGTGCAGGGGAGGAAAAGGGAATAATATACCTAAAATAGCACAGATAGTTCTTTAGGATTTACCAGTGATTGAATGCCTGTTGTGCCAGATGTTATTTTGGAGGCATACAATAAGACTCTGTAGCCCCTAGCTCTGTAGAACTTACATTCCAAAAGGTTGTGCTTGGCAAATGAATGAAAATGTGCATTAAAGAAAGTGACTTAGAGGAAGAAAAAAGCAGCTGAGTTAGAGAAACAATCCCCAAAGTCGGGAAATAATTGAGTACGAGCAGGAAAGCCCTCTGGTAAAATGGTCTTAGCACTGAGACCTGTGGGAGCTCAGATGTGAACCTTGCAGGAGATGAGGGTAGCAGACCGCAAGTGCTAAGGAAGGACTGGCGTGAGTGCGCTAGAGAGGAGGGTGCTCAGGTACTGAGCAGCCCTGCAGAGGAGCTGGGGGTTTGTTTGTTCTAGCGCAAGTAGACACGCTAGAAGTGCTGAATGGGAGTGTCATGATTACACTGTGGCTTTAAGAATCTGCCTTTGGGAAAGGGGTCCAGGCAAGGTCTGGTCTCCTGAGGGCCCCAGGGAGAGAGGTGTTGCTGCAGATGGATAGGTGGTGTGGGGATGGATGGCATGGGGGATCTAGGGTGGGAAGGGTAGAACTTTGATGACATATTCTTGCTGAAAGGGAAAGGGGGGGAATTATGAGTACTTCCTAGGTTTTTGGCAGCTGTAATTGGGGAAATCATGGTATTTACTGAGATGTTGAAGGTGGACAGGTTTGAAGAAAAAGAGCAAGAATTCTATTTTGGATCTACTACTTCTGAGACATTTGTGAGATGTCAAGTAGAAGTGTTAAGTTGGTGGCGGAACTTAAGAGAAAAAGTATGAGTGGGGACCGAAAAGGCACAGACTTCCGCAGCCAGAATTCTTCAGGCTCAGTGAGTTCAGTTCTAGCTCCCAAAGCAGCTCCACATTGCCCCGTGAGGGGCTTGGTCTTCTCAGGCACCGTTTTCAGTGCCTCGGAGGACTCATCCACTGTGAGTTCAGTTGCCATTGTGGTGCTGGGCTTGTCACACTTACCTCTCAGCCTGGGCTCTGTCACTTCCCCAAAGTCCCCTCCCTCTTGTGGGGCAGGCAGGGTCAGGCTCTGAACCTAGGCAGCATGGGTCCTGCGTTTTTGTGCTGTCTTGCTGTATTTGGCTAGATACAGGAGGCTGCTGTCACAGAAGGTCCTAGTACAGTGCTAAGGAAGCTCAGCACTTTCTGCTTATCACAGGTTATACCTAAATGTCTCCCCAGAGCCTCCTGTGTTTATGGGTAGTGCTCTGGGGAGGTGGCTGGATCATGGGTGTGGAGTCCTGAATTAATCCACTGAGTGGCTCAGCATAATCCTGGGATGATGACTTTACTGAAGGAGGAAAAACCCACCCTCTGTGTGGGTGGCACCATCTAAAAGGTCTGTAGCCTAGCTGGAATGAAAGGGAAAGAAGGAAAAGCCCAGCTGCTTTCTGCCCACTCTGCCATGGACTTGCTCCTTGGCCATGCCCTTCTGTTACACTGCGTGCCTTAGAACCCACTCACTGTGCACAGAAATCTCTGCAAATTGTGAACCAGAATATATCTGTTCTCTTTCAACTTTTGGGCATCAGATATTTTGTTGCAGCATTGAGAAAGTAGCTAAAATACTTCTGTTAAGTATCAGCTTCCTAGTTCCTCTCTTTGGAGGTCCAAGGACTTCAGGCTCTCCTCCTGGGCTTGTGTCCTGACAGATACTGAAGTCACACTCAGCACCAGTCTAAGGGAGCTTATGTGAACTAATACAGACACTCCAACTTGTGCTTCCCTTGGGAAGCCAGGAAAGAGGAGGGCAACTTGGGATTGGAAAGAATTTCTTCAGTACTTGAAACCATATTAAAATTTTTTTCCAAAATAAAACTTCTGCTTAAGTCTAGAGAATACTGATACTCATTAAAACATTAGTTTTATTCTTAAAGCGTATTGAGCCAGGTGCAATAGCATATGTCTATAACCTCAGGAGCTGGGGAGGCTGAGGCAGAAGAATCCCAAATTTGAAGCCAGCCTGGGAAGTTTAGCAAGACCATTTCCAAAAATTCAGAAAAGGCTGAGGGATCTTGGTGGTAGAGTGCCTGGCTATTGTGTGCTGAGGCTAGGTCAAATCCTTAGTACCACAAGAAAAGAGAAATTGATGCTCCGAGTCTAAAGGATATAGTCTCAATTTGTGATTGAGGATATGGCATGGACGTTAAAAGCAGGTAACACTTTACTATACACAAATTTGGATGTTGTTAACATTTCAGCATTTGAAACACCTATTAGGTTCTACTGGTGTCTCTCTTTCTTTAATGTATTTAGCACAGGGTCTACAGGGTTTTACTGCACAGGTCGGACTCATAGTAACCCTCTTGCTTTCAGTCTCCCAAGCACTGGGATTACAGGTGCACACTACCATGCCCAGTCTCAGTTGCAGTCTCAGTGTGCCCTGGGGGCGGGGCTGACATGGCTTATGGTGCCAGGGATCAAAGCCCCATCCCTGGGCTCTACT
Source organism: Ctenomys sociabilis (assembly GCA_004027165.1). NCBI lineage: Eukaryota > Metazoa > Chordata > Mammalia > Rodentia > Ctenomyidae > Ctenomys > Ctenomys sociabilis. Next base: position 7,616 of record PVKA01047981.1, read on the forward strand.
TAAGCAGGCACTTTAGTCTGCTGAGCTATATGGCCAGCCCTACCAATGTCTTTTACTAAGTGCTTTATGTATATTGATGTCTCTTAAAGTTTTTGTTAATGAGCTACTTATACTGCATAGAGACTGTGGGTTCCCCTGCAGCCTTTATTATCTCATCAATGAACCCTAACTTCTTGACTTGCTAGTTCATCTCCACCCTCAGCGTGGCTTTTGCTGAGCCACTGTGACCACATGGGGCAAAGTCCCCTGGTGTCTGTTGCCCTTGCTCTTATGGCTGCAGTCCTCAGAACTGATGCAGGTTGTAGTGTGTGTTGGCCCTGATCCTCACACTGCTGTTGAGTCTGGTAAGGAAGGCTACTATACCTGAATGACCTTTTATCACCTAATCAAACATTCCTGAATAGGATTGCATTTCAAATGTGAAGAATTAATTTTTAAGAGCACAGAAGTCCATATCCATGCATCATATTTTTGGGCCTTAACATGCCTTTTCATTCTCTGGGAATTGTTACTGTCCACCTGAAGGAGCCTTTGTGATCTTGTTTGTTTGGTGTGGGTTCCACAGTGGACTTCTAAAGTAGCTGCCTGTCAAGTGCAATTCTAGAGTGTTATAGTCACTGCTGCAGGATGAAAGCATGGGAGGTTCTTCCTTACTTTAACTTATTGCAGTGACTCTAAGTGTAATTCTGCAGCCCTCAACAGACACTTGCAACTGTCACTCAGAACTGTGGATGCAGTCTGTGGTTCTGAGCAGGGATGGCCAGGATTTTATTACTATTAGGGTTTTAAGCAGACTTTGTAAGTCATTGACGAGCTCCTTTTGTAAACTTGCTATTTAGACAGATTCCAAATTTGGGAAGACTTATAACTGAGAAGAGTGAGGCTTTATTCATATTTTTCTACTACCTCGGATTTGTCTGAAATGTACTCTCAGTGTGTGGCCTGTTTTAGTTCCTAACAGTAATCTCTGCTTTGTGTAATCCAGCCTTTTCTGAATCATAAAGCACTTATATAATTGGGGCAGTGGTATTATTTTCTACCATGTTTACAAGAGTTTAAAAAAAATAAACCTTTATTTTTCATTGTTTTCTCATCTTTTATGTACATGCACATTTCTTAGCCATGGAGATTTCAAAGGTCATTGGAGAGCATTTGACTCATGGGGAAGCTAGAGTAGGGCTGGGTGTTTGTTTATTGGTTTCACCTGATGGGACTTGGGGTTGAAGTTACAGGCTTCTCAGCTTTTAGTTATACTTCTCAGATTATGGGCTGAGATCTAAAGTCTTAGAAGTAGATCAATTGAAAGAAGCTTTCCTATATCCCAAGGCCCTGTTGACCTCTTGAAAAGAGCACTGCTTTGCTGGTTTGGCTCATTGGGAATCACTACAATTTGCTTATCCTTGTGGTCAGCTTGTCAGTGTTTAGTTGACTTTGCTTGGCTGATTTTTTTCCATATTTTTATTGAGAAACAAATAACGGTGAAACATTTTTCAAATTAGTAGAACAGTTTTAAAAGTTAATATATTACATATTGTTTTCTTAGTGGTTAATTGTACAAGATGCAGACATGATATTCTATTTACAACACCACTGGAACACATCCCTCTATTCATTGAATTAATGACCATTAATGACAAAATGGTCATTGATTTGTATCCCTTTTTTTGTTTAGTTTTATCAATTAAATAATATAGCTCTGTGAGTTCAGCAAAATATTCCCAAATAGTCCAGTAGTTCATAGTAGTATTGAGTTTTCCATATTTCTGGCAATGCCAGAAGTTCCTGACTTGAGTCATTTACAGCTCAGCATAATAATATGGTTTTACAGTTCAGTTCAGTTTAATACTTTTCTGCTGGATGGTTAAGAGCAAGATGAAGCAAGACCTATGTAACAAGAAATATAGGTTTTGTATCTGATTAAAGTCAGTCAAATTCCCTCAGGATTTATTCTGAGAACCCGTACCACAGTTTGTAGATACTTTGTCTTTGTCAGCCGTATGGATCAGTCACGGTCATTGTCTGACCAATTTGCTTTCTGTGAAAGCCTGAGAGAATGTTTGTTTTCCAAGTGACTGTCCTCATGCACACTCTACATCCTCAATCATTTTCCTCTTTGGCCCCATAATCTCTTTGATCAGAAAATTTGGGACACAACTGAGTTTCATGATGTTACAGTACAGGTTCTCTTATGTCCTGGGTCTTAATTGACTTTGAAAGGCCAGGGCCAAAATATTGGCTGTCCTTGTGGCCCTCCTTTTTCTCTATTTTAGGTCTGTAGACTTAGGTAGTTAACCCTCCAGAAGAGAAGTTTATTGTTATTAATGTACATCCTAGGCTGTTGAGCTTAACCTCCCTATCTGTTTGAATATCAAACATTTTAGGCTTAACATGGAACAGGTATTTTTCATAAAGTATCAATATGTTAAACTTTAAGTCGTTACAAAAAATAACATAAAAAATTAAAAAAATATATTTTAGAAAAAGGAATAAACAATTATATATGTTTATACAAAAGTTTGGAAATCTAACCATATACAGCATTGCAGCAGGACAGTCCCACATCACTCCTTCTCCTCTCTCCTGCCTTCATTCACCACCCCCCTCCTTTTTAAACAAACATCTACCCGAGAAACAGCTCGGCAGCAACAGACATGTCATGACAAGCAGCACCTATTCAGAAGACCAGAATGACAGGCACTCCCACCCTGAACCTAGTACTACAAATTATCATCTTCAGGACAGTTGCTTAGTTAACAGGTATCAGCATATATATTTAGTCAGGGTGAGAATCCTTCCAATTAACCGCTAAATTCAAAAATCTTCTGAAGATTCTGAGGATCATTGCCTTTCCCATCTTGTACATACAACTGCATGGCTTTGCCTCTGTCGTGTTTCCTAGCTTTTCTTGCTCTCTCTTGTCTCGTCTTCAAGTTCTTACTTTCCTTTTAAGTGTATTATACCTTTCAATTTGTAATTCTTCTTTTGAGTTATTATACTAGGGAGATTATATGATATATACACATGTGTATCTGGTTTATTTCATTTATGGGTATATGTTTAAGTGGCATCCATTTAATTATGAAGGCTTTGAGTTTATGATTTTTTATAGCTGAGTAATACTCCACTGCATAAAAATCCCATATCTTTTTCATCCATTCCTCAGGTGATGGGCGCCTTGGTTTTTTCCAAGATTTGTCTATCACAAATTGTGCTGCTATAAACATAGGTACACATATATCACTATGATATGATATTTTTAGCTCTTCCTGGAAAATTCCCAGTAGGGGGATAGCTGATTTGAATGGGATTTCCAGTCCTAGTTTCTTAAGGAGTCTCCACACTTATTTTCATAATGGTTGCACCAGTTTACATTTCCACCAACAGTGGAGAAGTGATCCTTTTTCCCCACATCCTCACCAACATTTGTTGTTGGTTTATTTCTTTATGATAGCCATTCTTTCTGGACTAGGTGGTATCTCAGTGTTATTTTAATTTGCATTTCATGGATGGCTAACGATGTGGAGCATCTTTTCATATATTTATTCACTTCTTTATTTCGTCCTCTAAGAAGTGTGTATTCATCTCAGATGCCCATTTCTGGCTTAGGTCTTTAAATTTGAGAGCCCTAATATATTTTAGTTCTTTATAAATTCAAGAGAGCAGACCTTTGAGTGCTTATTAGTTAAGATATTTTTGAAATTTGTGTGTTGTCTTTTCACTTTGTTGATAATTTCTTTTGACATGCAGAAACTCCTCAATAAGCATTGGTCCCAGTTGTTAATTCTTTCAAGTGTTTCCTGTGCAAATACACGTTTGTTCGTAAACTCTTTGCCTACCTCTATGTCTTTAGCAGTTCCTTCTACTATCTCTTCCAGGACATTGAGTGTTTCTGTTGTAATGTTTAGATCTTTAATCTATTTTTGACTTTAGCTTAGTGCATGGTGATAGACCTGGGTCAAGTTTTAGTTTTTAGCATGTGGAGAGCCAGTTTTTCCATTAACCATATTTGGAGCTTTTGTTGAAAATGAAGTGGTTGAGTTCATTTGTAGAGGCCTCTGCAACTTATAATCTATTCTACTGAACCTCAGGTCTATTTCATTGCCAGTAATATGCTGATTTTATCATAGTAGCCTTGTAGTATGATTTCAAGTCAGGAATTGTAATGCCTTGTCTTTGTTGGCCAGGATTGCCTTTGCTATTCTAGGTCTTTTCTGCTTCCAAATAAATTTTAGAAATGACTTCTCTAAGTCTGTGAGGTATGTTGGTGGTAGCTTCATAGGGATTGCATTAAATCCGCACAGGAATTTTGAGATTATGACCATCTTCAAGATGTTGATTTTTCCTATCCAGGAGCAGGGAGTATCTTTCCATTTTTCTGAAATTTTCTACGATATCTTTTTGAAGAGTACTGTAATTTTCCTTGAAAGGATCTTTGACTTTTTAGTTAGATTAATTACAAGGTATTTCATTTTCTTCGGTGCTATTGTAAAAGGTCTTGTTTCTATTATTGTGCTCTCAGTGTGTTCGTTATCTATGTAGAGGAATGCAATTGACTTTTGGGTAGTGACTTTGTGTCCTGCTATGCTACTGAATTTGTGTATGAATTCTAGTAGCTTCATGGTGGAGTTGTTTGGATCTTCCAAGTAAAGTATCATGTCATCTGCAAATAGTGATAATTTGACTTCTTCTTTACCTATTCTTATTCTTTTTATTTATCTCTCTTTTCTAATGGCTCTAGCTAATGATTCTAGAACTATATTGAATAGGAGGGGTGATAGAGGACAACCTTGTCTTGTACCAGATCTTAGAGTAAAAGAATTTAGTTTTTCCCTATGAAGAATTATGCTATCCTTTGGGTTTTCATAAATGACTTTTATCATATTGAAGTAGAGGCCTTCTATTCCAATTTTCTGTAGGACATTGAACATGAATGAGTGTTGGATTTTGTCAGAAGCCTTTTCTGTGTCAATTGAAATGATCATGTGGTTTTTGGTTTTCACTGTATTGATATAGTGTATTACATTTATAGATTTTCAAATATTGAACCATCCTTGCATCCCTGGAATGAATCCTACCTAGTCATGATGTATGATCTTCTTGATGATTTTCTGTATTATCTTTGCTAGGATTTTATTGAGGATTTTTGCATCTACGTTCATGAGGGAGATTGGCTTGTAATTCTCTTTTTTAGTTGTGTCTTTCCCTGGTTTTGGTATCAGTATAATAATCTTACCTCCAGGAATGATTTTGGGAGAGTTGCTTCCTTTTAAATTTCCTTGAAGAGTTTGAGGAGTATAGGGAATATATCTTCCATAAATTTCTTGTAGAATTCAGCTGTAAATCCATCAGGACTTGGACTTTTCTTTATTGGCAGGCTTTTTATTATATCTCGTATTTCATTGGCTATTATTGGGCTATTGAGAGTGGTTATATCTTGTTGATTCAGTTTTGGTAATTTGTAACCTTCTAGTAGTCTGTCCATTTCTTCTGTGTCTTCTATTCTGTGAGTGTAAAGATTCTTGAAGTAGCTATTAAATATCTTCTGAATTTCCACTAGGTCTGTGTTTATCACACCCTTTTCATTCCTTATTGTTTGTATTTGAATTTTTCTTTCCTCTTTGATGAGGTTGGCTAGGGGCTTATCAATTTTATTTAATCTTTCAAAGACTCGGCTTCTTGATTCGTTAATTCTTTGAACTGTTTTCTTTGTCTTGGTTCAGTTCATTTCTGCTCTTAATTTTTATGATTTCTTGTCTTCTTTTGGCTTTGTGTTTTGTTCTTCCTTTTCTAATTGTTGGAGACATAGCATTAGGGTGTTCATTTGTTCCTGTTCTGTTTTTCTAATGTGCGAGTTCATAGCTATAAATTTCCCTCTGGGGACTGCTTTCATCGCATCCCATGATTTCTGATAATTTGTGATTGAATTTTCATTGAATTGTAGATACTGTTGAATTTCTTGTTTAATTTCATGTGTGACCCATTGATTGCTGAGTAGGGTGTTGTTTAATTTCAATGTATTTAGCGAGTTTTTCTGGTTTCTTTTGGCATTTATTTCCAGTTTCATTGCACTGTGGTCACATAATATGCATGGCATAATTTCCTGTTTTCTCATGTATACGTAAGCATGACCTACAGAGCAGTATGTGGTCGATTTTAGAGAAAGACCCATGTGCAGCTGAAAAAAATGTGTATTCAGCTGTGTTTTGGTGGAAAACTATATGTCCACTAAGTCCATTTGTTTCAAGCTCTTGTTTAGTTCTGTTACTTGTTTGCTAATTTTTTGTCTGGTTGACCAATCTTTGCAATAAGGGAGTGTTAAGATTGTGGTATTATAGCTGGGTGTAGTGTCACAGCACTCTACTGTAATCTCAGCACTCGGGAGGCTGAGGCAGGAGGATTGTTGTGAGTTCGAGACCA
>PVKA01047982.1:0-14032 GCA_004027165.1 Ctenomys sociabilis
GATATAATTCAGCTATAAAAAAACCTGTAAATATAATTTCATGTATGCACCTTGTACAGTACCAAAACGTTATGAAAACAGTTTGCAATGTATTAATTCATCGACTCTGTATGGTTAAGGTGTCTTGAAACTGTCTGATTGACATTTGTATTTTAATAAAATAAAAATAAATGGAAAAAAAAAGATAAAAAAAAAAAAGAAAAATACCTTTTGTATGGTTACTTTAAGGTATTAATTTTACCCTCACACCAGTTCAACTTTTAATTCTTTTTATTTTTATTTTTAGGAAAGGGTATAGAAGGTGTTCAGGGTCTCACTACTAGATCGGACTCATAGTGGTACACCTATTTACAGCCTCCCAAGAGCTGCGATTATAGGAGTGCGCCACCACACCCAGTTTCAATTGCCATCTCTGTGTGCCTCCAGGCAGTGCCAGCACAGCAGGCCAGTGGATCCAACCCCCAGCCCCTGCACCTGCTTGCGGGCACTTTAATCCTCTGAGCTATTTGGCTGGCCCTCAACTTTTAATTCTAAAATGCCTCATATCACAGGAGATAAAAATAGATAGATACACAATATATATATATATATATATATATATATATATATATATGTATATATATATATTTTAAAAAACTCTATCTGCAATGTACAAAAGTTCCAACTTTTTATTTTACAACAAGGAATTAAGAATATGGCTTCAAGCTGCAGAATCAAAATGTAAGTAATGGTGAAGGCTTTGGTGGTGACTAGGGAGAAAAAGATCCAACCTCTTGCCCTCGCTCCCATCTCTGCAAAGCAGCACAATTTGAGAACAAAAAGCTCAACAAGGCCAACTGTGCATCTCTGGGGGGTTCTTGTGAGTGAGCTGTAGCTGCTGACATTGCCCAGTTATCACAGATTCCTAATGGATTTTTAGTTTCATAGCATGCTGCTGTTAACTGAGATTTTGTGCTTTAGGAACCTGTAAGTCCTAATCCAGACAGAATAAAAAAAAGGAATACACTAGGAAAATTGAAATGGACAGAGAGTGTTTTGAGATAGGGTGTTTCAAAGACTTTCTAAACACCTAGTCTATGATAATGTATTAAAGTGTTGAGTATTATATCCAATAAACTGGATATAACACTAATGATTATGGAATATATATTTTTGCCACTGACTACCCTTCCATACAGTCATTAAAATACATTAATAAGTTATTTCTGGCCGGGCGTGGTGGCGCATGCCTGTAATCCAAGCACTCAGGAGGCTGAGGCAGGAGGACTGTTGTGAGTTCGAGACCAGCCTGAGCTACAAAGTGAGCTTAAGGCCAGCCTGAACTGCATAGTGAGACCCTGTCTCAAAAAAGACAAAAAAAAAAAAAAAAGTTATTTCTGTATGTTTCAATTTGCTTCTCTGCTCAAAATATTGTTCCATATTTAAGACCTTGTTATTTATACATTTAAGCAGGTAAGGCCATCAATTCGAGAATGCAGTCCGAAATTTTGTCATAGTGAATTATTCTTTCTCCATCTTTGGTAAAATGTGTTTCAAATCTTGACTCAATATGTGTACGTTATCTAAACATTGTAGACATGGCGACTCATAGTAAGCTTTGTTTTCAGTAAGTTTGAAAGTTCATGAAATACTATTGAAATGTTATGAGATGCTAGCACTTCTCTTCCGTATGGTTGTTATAAAAGAGATTCCTTACAGCTTACTTGAAATTCTTGATATCTTATGCCTCCATGAAAATGTTGTTTCTGAGCCAGTATTAGCTTTCAGTTTCTTAGTGACTAAAAAGCTGAACACCGGTATAGTTCGTAATTCTGAAGAGGTGTAGATCACACAGATACGATGTGCACATCTACCAAAATTGTCAGTATCAAGGTACCAGCGCTGTAGATGCCTAGCAGTTTATTGAAAAAGCAAAGCCTTTTGTGAGACTCTAAGAAATTTTTTTAAAAAATGAATCTTGTAAAATTGTTTTAAACATTTTTATCTGAAAAGTTTCTTAGGGCTGGGAAGGTGGCTTAGCTGTAGAATGCTTGCCTATCATGTGGAAGTCCTCAGTTGATTCCCAGTACTGGAAAATTATTATATTAAGTCTTAGAAGACTCCTGGCTCTGGTATAGTCAACTCAGTCATCAATAAATGGATTTAAATTGGTTAAATTCATTTTGTCTTTTCTGGAGGAGAAAAGGAATTATTTATCTTCTCTCTCTCTCTCTCTCAATCTCTCTCTCTCTCTCTCTCTCTGTCTCTTAATGTAATTTGGTACAGGGTCTCACTCCACAGCTTCAATTCGTAGTGATCCTCCCTGTTTTCAGCCTCCCCAGTGATGGGATTACAGGCTTGCACCACCACTCCCGGATTTATTCACCAGCTCAGGGTCAGCGTAGAATGAGGCACCAGGAATTAAACCCTGATCCTTGCTGAAACTATTCATATTTGATGTCACAAAGACATCAAACTCTAGAAGGTATGTGTTTAAACATGTATTGCAGTGGCTGGTGAATTGTGCTAAACAGGACTGGGATATGGGTCGTTTCCGGTTCTGCCGCTTCCCACTTCCCTTCAGCCTAAGGTGAAAACGGATCCATGCTGAGCTCACCTCCTAGAATACCTGGAACAGGTACTCTACTTAGTTTATTTTTATTTTAGCTGCAGTTGTTTAAGCATCAGGAAACAGTGGTCAGAAAAATAAACATGCATTCTCTCTCCTGCTCATGTGAAGTTCACAGAGTACTTCACAATTTAGAGATTATCAGACATCCAAATAAGCAGTGCATTGATTACAGGCAGGGATACCCAATAGCACTCAATTGAATGCAGTATTCACATCTGATTAGACTCATAATTCAAACAAACCAATGATTAAAAAAACATATTTTAAAATAATAGTAATTTCAACACTGGATATTTGCTAAGATGGAGGAATTATTATTCTCCTAATTTCAATGATGGTGTTCTAGTTATATTAAAAAGCACTTCTCTGAAGGCAGTACTTATTAAATTATAAGTAAGATGACACAATTTATGAAAATGGCTTTAAAATAATTCTGTGAGGCCTGATCAAAGAGTAGAAGTTTATATCAAATAAGACTGATCATATTTTGAATGTGAATGTTCAATACACACTGAGTCTATTTTTGTTTTGTTTCAACTTTTCAACAAATAAAACATTAAAAACAAAATAAAGAAAGTTTGTAAAAGGGAGGAAAAAAGGGAAGAACTAAAAAGGAAAGATAAAGGAAAAAAGATCAAAAGCAAACAAAAAAATAGGACATGTGGCAAAATATGTAAAATGTGGCTGAGACATGGAGTAAGATGAGCTAGAGAAACCCTTCTTGTCACAAATGTGATGGGGGCTTAATATGTCTTTGGAAATAGGACGTAAAAATAGCAGCCTTGAATTTGAACTTGGAGCAGAAAAGTATTGCTCCTGCAGCCTGCATAGCTCACTGAACTGAGACAGAGCCTGGGCACCGGGAGTCTTGCCCTGTGTGTGTCGTCATATTCTGTGATGAGCACAGGGGCAGCTAGCAGTGGTGGCGAGACCTTCTGGCAGGACCCGGTGGCCTCCCTCGGTCCTGAGGGACGCTGTCACACAGGGGTCTTCACATCCACTTTCACTTCCGACACCTGGGTTCCAATACCCTTTTCATGTAAGGAGAGTATTTCAAAGGTTAGTATGAAAAGTCCTAGAAAAATCAACAAAGACCTATCAAAAATAATTTATCCATGATATTTTTCAATTTACTAAAAGTAAAAGCTTGTCGTTAAGTAATTTCTAAAGTTTTCATAATTTTCAGAAGATCAGTTCTCTTATTTTATTATGGGTTTCTTTTCTCATATAAATTGTTCTTATTTCCTTTTTTACTATCTTAACTCTGTACTCATGTGGGAACTAGATGTAAATATTTGTTTATACTCCACAGGCAAAAGTACTTGACTGGTGAGTTATTTGCTTTAAGCTTACTAACCATCAGGTAAACAGGCAAAAACAATGAAGGAGAACCAGGTAGTAAACAAAAATAGACAAATATCTTGCTTTGGTAAAGTTAAAATGTGAACTGAAAAAGAAAACTTAAAAAAAATAAAAGATAAAATACTCAGTATGTTACTCACTAAATGTTATGGGGAGAACTCAAGCGCGGTTGAAGGACTGGATAGTAAGGGCGGGCAGAAGAGCTCCGCCAAGGTGGGGTGTGTGCAGAAACCCGGATGGGAGGAGAGAGGGAACCTGCAAATGTCTGAGGAGGAAGCACCTGTGGCAGGAAGATGGCGAGTGAGTGGCACCCAGGAGGCTGTGTGCTGGGGCTGACGGACAAGGAGCCGGCAGGCTGCGTGGCTCTTCGGGTGAATGTAGAGAAAAGGGAGTCAGAGATACCCAGAGGCGGAGAGGTGGGCGGATAATACCGCCTTGTTAACAACTAGGTTTTGCTAGTGTGGGTTTAAGAATAACCATGGCATAATCTGCTTTAGTGGGTGTTTAAGAAGATATATTTTAATATTTTAAATTAAAACAAATACCAACTTTTTCTCACACCTAGACCTTCATTTTCTAGATACCAAACTACCTGTAGTGCCAAATGTTGTTTTCAATGACTAATTTCAATTCTAAGTTTAGAAAACACAGGCGATACTTTTCTAAACTGACTATAACTAGAAAGTATTTGAAAAAAACATTTTCAATTTATCCAGTTTTATTTCCCAGTACCACAGAGAGGTATATTTTTCCTGATCATCAAAAACTTTTTTCAGGCCATCCTGATAGCTCAACAAATAGATCAAAGCGCCTGCTTAGGCAGATTCATTGGCTGGGGTTTGATCCTTTATGTGCTCTGCCGGCCCCACCCCCTGGGCACTCTGAGAAGCAATGGAGACGCGGCATGGTGGTGAGCACCTGTAACCCCAGCTCTTGGGAAGCTGAAAACAGGGGGATCATTATGAGTCTGGCCTATGGAATGAGACCCTTTAGACCTTGTAGACCCTGTAGATCCTGTCTGAGAGAGAGAGAGAGACAGACAGACAGACAGAGACAGAGACAAAGAGAAACATAAAGAGACAGAGAGAGAACTTCTTTCAAGTTGTTCTTCAAACTCTGAAACCAGATCTGAATTGCTCTACAACATTTGCAAACATCTAGTCTTAAATCTGACTTTGATGGCAGAGTTTTATTAAATCTTGGTGAAGTTATGTGAATTAAGTCACAAAGTGGTTCACAAAGTCATACACATAATTGTAGAGTTGTTAACACCTGCCTGAGAAGTCTTGACTATTATAACATTGTTCTTTTAACTTGGAATTATCAGTGTCAATTGGCGGTGAGGATCATGTGTTTATAGAAAGTGAAAGAAATGAGAATATTCTCAAATAGCAGAGAATAAGTAGAAGAACTTTTTGATCCACACAATTTGCCTTTAGAATATAAACAAAAATCTAAAGTTTTCTAAAAACATTCAACATAGGAAAGCAATAAAATTTGTAGAAATTAACAGTTTCCAGAAAGCTATCCAGGATCTAGTGAGCAAAGAACACTGCACGTTTTATCCTGTAGTAGGAAGCACTGATTTAGTATCAGAGAAGACTCAGGAGGCGACCTCTGGGATGACTTTGAAAGTCTAGTACTGGGTGGTGAAGGGAAAGTGTCTTGGTCTAGAATGGCGTGCGTGAAGGTAAAAGGCAGTGCGGTGGGCCTGGGGCACTGCCAGTCACAGTTCAGTGATGCCGAGGCATCGAGTCCAGCACAAGCTACCCTGCTGTTTCTGTCTGCTGAACAGTATGCACCAGAACTCATTTACCACGTTGGCAGAAAAGCCTTACTGCTTACTGCCTGAGAAAGCCATTGTTTTCTACAACATGAGAAAAAAAATTGTCTTCTTATGGATGGTATCAGGCAGGCTATGCAAACTGCACTTTTTTTCTATCTTCAAAATACACACAAACTGAATATTGAATGGTTGTCTTATATGAGAAACCCAAAATATAAATAAAAGTGGAGAAAAATGATCTATAATACAAACAGGAAGTTAGATCCTTTGCTAAAGGAAAGGGTCCAAGAGATACAGGGAGAGGAAGTGGGGAAGGGGAGAAAAAGAATTTAGATATGCAATGTGCGTGTGCCAACCCTATAATGAAGGAAATTGTTATGTGCTGTCAACGTGTATTAATAAAAATTGAAATTAAGGAAAATAAAAAAAATACTGTGAATTCCATTAAGGTCAAACTATAGTCCAAGAGAATATATTATTACAGTTCTTAACAGGAAAAACTAAATATATTGAGATGTATATGTAAGACTGGTTGAGATTTTGACAATGTTCCTTCTTTATGTCACCCCTCCCTTTACACACAGGACATCAATAAGCCCCATTTTCTTTTCACATCTCTGGTATCTTTTAAATGTTCATTTGTCTACCCATCTACCAAACTCTTCTCTTGGCATCTAGACTCATGCCATTCAGAAAGTGACCTTTCTAGAGAGCAAATACATTTTATTTTGCCATATGAAGACATGTTCCTGTGTCTTTGTCATCAAATCGAAGCTAAGAGTTCTTGCTTAATATAATTCTTACCTTAAACCTCACCTTTTGTTTTCCCCCATTTTACTATGGCTTCTCCTATTTATTTACCCTAGGGTGCCTTGTGGCTTGGAAACCTCTTTTCTCTTTTCCCTGGTGAACATATCAGGTTCTGGTTCATCTGTCTTGGAGATTCTTCCTCAGACATCAGACCAGCTATGGAAGAAATCCTTCAGGCTTCCTGCCATGGTCTTTTCTCATTGTCTCTCTCATTGTTTCTGGTGCTTTCATAAAGCATCTTGAATTGTGTAGTGAATAAACAGGGAAAGTTTCCTTCTGACATTTCTGGAGAGCTCGAGATCATGATGTCTGCGGACCCAGGATCTGGTCCCTTGCTTGATGGCCTTTTCCATGAAGGAGCAGAAGAGAGGTGGAAGACCCAGGGGAGAGAGGTGGAAGGACCCACACTGTGTGCTCATGTGCTGAAGACATGGAAGGGCCAGCAGACTCTGAAGACTTTATTTATTTTTGTATTTAGTACTGGGTCTACAGAGTCTATAGGGTCTCACTTTGTAAATTAGACTCAGATTGATTCTCTTGTTTTCAGTCTCTCAAGTGCTGGGATTACAGTTGTGTGCCACCACACCCAGTCTCCTTTGCCATCTTAGCATGCCTCAGTGGCAGGGCTGGCACAGCAGGCCTGGGGATTGAACCCCTGGGCCCTGCATCTGCCTAAGCAGGCACTTTAATATGCTGAGCTATTTAGCCAGCCCTTCTGAAGACTTTTTTAATAAGAGCATTATTTCTACCTGCATGTTGTAATCAGTTCTCCAAAGTTTTACCTGTTAATAGCAAGACAACAAAGAATAAGTTTCCACATGAATTCTGTAGTGACAAAAACATTGCAACTCTAGCTGATCACACAACTGACGTCACTGCATTACTTGTGCTTCTTTTACCAGCCAAGAGCTTCTGAATGGTGAGGAGCCTGTCTTTTAGTTATGTATCTTCAGTGTCCAATGAACTGCCTTGAGGTACATATTTACTGAGAAATCCAAGTAACTCAAGACAGCTTTTGTGAAATGAATCCTGAGTGTGTTGTATTCTGAAAAATCATCCACTTATCTCTATTTTTGAAGTATAAAAATGTGCAAAAACTATCAAGGTAAATTCTTATAACTCTGCCACCTTTCTTACTGTGTTTCTGAGGATGAATTTAAAGAGGCAAATTGAAAAGTATTTATTGGGTTAAAAACAACCAAAATTATTATTTAAAAGGCTATTTTTTTTTTCAAAGAAGGACTTTCATTTAGAACTTGAGAATCTTTCAATGACTGTTAAGAATGAAAGAGTACAATCATGCACAATCTCTGTTCATTTTTTCTATTTTCCATTGATTCCCCAGACCCTCTTGGGGTGGTGGAATGCTGTGGCTTTCTGACTAGTGTGGCAAAACAGAGCACTTCTAAATTTGTCAATTTTGGGTGGTTATTGGTCGAATGCCTCTGTGGTTCTTTTTCATTGAGTTTTGGGTCCAAAGCTCAAGGAGGTATATCAGTTTCAGACTCCAGTGGAACTGTATTTTTAATTGGCAAGCTCACTGCAAAAATTGAGAAGGATAGTATAAAGCAAAAAGGAAAAACTATTATTTGAACAATTCAATTTATGCACTCTTACTTTCCTACAGCACAATTTCCCTGGCCTAACAATAAAATGACACTACAGTTTGGTCCAGAATAAACATGTTAGTCACAGCACTGTTTGATCTCTTGTTACATGACAGCAACAAAAACATTCTCTAGACAATAAGTAATATCATAAATCAGTCTTTACAAATGTATTGAAAATAGCTTGTACAATGATCCTACTTTTAGTGTAATGAGAGCCAAAAGCAGGGAAGAATGAATATGGAGAAGAAAAATTTTGTTAAGCTTCAATATTATACATGAATTTGTAATTATTAAATACCATAGCTATTGCCCATTTTTTAAATGGAGTGAACAGTTTGCATATTATTCATGCTTTTACCATTTTAACTCATTCTCCTTTATAGTAAGTTATGGAAATATGCTGTATAAGTGATAGATCATATTTTTTTGTGCACACTTTCCTTAATCAAGAAATTCCTTGAGTGCTGGAGAGATAGCTCAGTAGAATAAGTGCATGCCTGGTAACTGCAGGGTGTTGAGTTCAATCCCTAGTACCACAAAGGAGAAGGAGAAGGAGAAGGAGAAGAAGGAGAAGAAAAACAAATTCCTTGAGGTCAAAGCTTATCTTATTCTTTGTACTCTTCACACAGCCCAATGTGAGATATTATCATAGAACATGGTGAAAATATTACCAGGTGTCCTCATCTGCTTATTCATCAGCTTTTTTTTTTTTTTTTTTTTTTTTTTTTTGAGACAGGGTCTCACTATGCAGTTCAGGCTGGCCTTAAGCTCATTCTGTAGCTCAGGCTGGTCTTGAACTCACAACAATCCTCCTGCCTCAGCCTCCCAAGTGCTGGGATTACAGGCCTCGCCACCATGCCCAGCTTATTCATCAGCTTTGGATGTAGGTAGCCTCCATCCCTTCCCTAAAGTCAAAGTGACCAATGAAAGGTAAACATTTTGAACTGATTCAGAAGCTGTGATGATGAAACTAAAGACACACATGAAAGAAGAACTCTACAGAGGGGTGTATTTTGATGTGTATTAATTATAATGTATCTTTGTTGGTCGTTCTCCCTTCCTTCATTGGTACCATTCACAATGCGGAATGCTCACATGCATTATGGAGAGCTGGTGCATGCACATAATACACTGCGACTCATTTCTCGGTTCCCAAACCCTCCCACCACTCCTGCTTCTTCCCATTTTTCATTCTGTATTTTCAAAAACTATATTTTCACTTTTCAATTCATTCTCTTTCTATTCCTCTTCATTCCCTATCTTCCACTCCCTCCATAGCTTGTTCTTCTTGGTGCTGAATACCCATGTTTACAGAAGCACAATTTAAAATAACTAAATCTTGGAATCAGCCAATATGCTCATTAACAAATGAATGGATAAAAAAAATGTACTATTTATAAACAGTTGGGTACTTAAATTTGAAACATTAGTAGCTGTTATGGTTTGTGTCTAGGTATCCCCCCAAATCCTCTTGTTATCTATGGGAGGGCTTCTAGAGTTTGCCATTAATTTATGATCCAGTGTAGGGACTACAGGTTTGAGTGCTACCCCCGCTCTGAGGTGGGTAATCTGCATTACAATAAAAGGAGGGGAGAGAGGCTTGCTAGAAGCCACAGCTGCTGCCCCTACCTTTGCTGTTTGCTGTTTTCTTTATTATTATTATTATTATTATTATTATTATTATTATTATTATTATTATTGAAGAACAAATAGCAATGAGACAGTTTCAAGACAAATTAATAGGACAGATTCGATAAATTAATACATTGCAAAATGTTTTTGTAATGTGTTGGTGTTGTACAAGGTGCATACATGATATTATAGTTACAGGCATTATTAGAGCACGTCTCTAATCAGTGAATGAAGACAGTGTAGCTATATACCTATCTTATTTTTTTATAGCTGAATTATATCACAGATTCAATAATTAACACTTTCTACCTTGTTATCTCCCTAGTGGTTGTCCAGAGTACTAGAAGCCAACTTAATATCTTGTCCAACCACTATTAGTGAAAATCTTTCTTCTCGTAGAATTATGCGGAAGCATGGCATATTTATCCTAACTGTACTGTTTATACATACACATCATGATTCTTCCTTTGTATACCCCCCTTTTTTTTGTCTAGACCTGTCAAAGATGGGCACTCCATTGTCATTAAACCAATTTAGGTGCCTGAACTCGGTGACACAATCCAACACAGTGCAGCATTCCACAATAATGGTGAGTTGTCTGAAGAAGTCGGTGACTGTAGCCATTTACAGCTCAACTTATTATTATGGCCCCATGTTATATACCTCATTTTTATACTTTTCTGCTGGGTGATCAAGACCAAGATAGATCAAGACCTATATACCAAAAGATGTAGCTTTTGTTTCTGATGAGATCAGTGACGCCCCTGCAGGGTTTAATCTTGTAATCCTGTACCTTACTCTGTAGATCCTTAGTGTGTGTCATCCATGTGATGACCAGTTTTCTCTCTATGAGAGCCTGAGAGAAAGTTTTCTCTCCATGTGACTCTCCCCAGGCACACTACACATGATCAATCTCTTTCCTCTATGGCTCCATAATCTCCTTGATCAGAAAATTTGAGGCACAACTGAGTTTCATGATGTACAGGTTCTCCTATGCCCTGAGTCTTCGCTAACCTTGAAAGGCTAGGGCCAAAATGCTGACTGGCCTTGCGGCTCTTCTGTTTCTCCAATTTTGATCTGTGAACTTAGGCTGCTCACCATCCAGAAGAAAAGCTGCTTAGTACCTGCAGCATATGCTCTTCAGTTTGCCCTAATCATCTGACTCAAATGTCTTTAGTTGTTGTTATACATTTCTATTTGTATTTCTTCATTTGTCTTCTCATACTAGGAAGACTATATGATATTTGCACCTATGTGTCTGGTTTATTTCAGTTACGAATATATATTCAAGTAGCATCCACTTCAATACAAATGCTTCAAGTTTATCATTCTTTATAGCTGAGTAAAACTCCATTATATAGAAATGCATCTTTTTCAACCATTCCTCATGTGATGGACATCTTGGTTGTTTCCAAGATTTTGCTATCACAAATTGTGCTGCTATAAGCATAGGTACACAAATATCACTATGATACAATGTTCTCAGTTCCTCTGAGAAAATTCCCAATAGGGGGATAGCTGGCTTGAATGGGATTTCCAGTCTTACTCTTTTAAGGAGTCTCCACACTGACCTCCACAATGGTTGTACCAGTATGCATTCCCACCAGCAGTGGAGAAGTGTTCCCTTTTCCCCATAACCTCTCCAACATTTGTTGTTGGTTGATTTCCTTATGATAACCATTCTTTCTGGAGTGAGATGGTACCTCAGTGTTGTTTTTATTTGCATTTCATGGATGGCTAGTGATGTGGAACATTTTTTCATATATTTATTCTCTTCTTTAATTTTGTCTTCAGAGAAGTGTGTATTCATCTCAGAAGCCCATTTCTGAATTGGGTCTTTAATTTGACAACACTGTTATATCTTAGGTCTTTATATATTCTAGAGAGTAGACCTTTGTCTGATTGCTTATTAGTTAGGATTTTTTCAAAATTTGTGGGTTGTCTTTTCACTTTGTTGAAAATTTCTTTTGACTTGCAGAAACTCCTCAAGAAGAGGTGATCCCAGTGGTTGATTCTTTCAAGTATTTCCCATGCAAATATATGTTTGTATAAGAACTCGTTATCTACCTCTATGTCTTCAAGAGTTCATCCTACTTTATCTTCCAGGAGATTGAGTGTTTCTGTTTTAATGTTTAGATCTTTAATCCACTTTGACTTTAGCTTAGTGCATGGTGATAGAGGTGGGACAAGTTTTAGTTTTTAGTATGTAGAAAGCCAGGTTTTCTGGCACGATTTGCTAAAGAAGTTATCTTTCTTCCAGTAAGCTTGTTTGGCCCCTTTGTCAAAAATCAGATGGCTGAGTGTGTTCGTAAAAGCATCTGTATCTTCTAATCTATTCCATTTATCCTTAGGTCTATTTCATTGCCAATACCATACTGATTTTATCACACTGGCTTTATAGTATAATTTCAAGTCAGGAATGGTGATGTCTTCTGCCTTGTCTTTATTGGCCAAGATTGCTTTTGCTATTCTAGGTCATTTATGGTTCCAAATAAATTTTAGGAATGATTTCTCTATGTCTGGGAGGTATGTTGATGGCAGTTTGATAGGGATTGCATTAAATCTGTACAGCAATTTTGGGAGTATGGCCATCTTCATGATGTTGGTTCTTACTATCCAGGAGCAGGGAATATCTTTCCGTTTTCTGAAATCATCTATAATCTCTTTTCTTAGGATGTTGTAATTTGAAATGATCTTTGACTTCCTTGGTTAAGTGAATCCCAAGGTATTTCATTTTCTGCGGTGTTATTGTAAAAGGTATTGTTTCTATTGTTTCCTTTTCAGTGTGCTTTTTTTATCTGTGGAGAGGAATGCTATTGACTTTTGAGTACTGACTTCGTATCCTGCTGTGCTACTACTGAATTTCCGTATCAGTTCTAGTAGTTTCTTGGTGGAATTTTTGGGGTCTTCCAAGTAAAGTATCATGTCATCTGCAAAGAGCGATAATTTAACTTCTTCTTTACCTATTCTTATTCCTTTTATTTCTCCCTCTTTTCTAATAGCTGTTGCTAATGATTCCAAAAGTATATTGAGTAGGCGTGGTGATAGAGGACATCCTTGCCTTGTATTGATTTAAGAGTAAAACATTTCAGTTTTTCCCCATTTAGGATTATGTTAGCTTTTGGGTTGTCATAGATGGCTTTTATCAAGTTAAGATAGAGTCCATCTATTCCAATTTTCTGTAGGACTTTGAACATGAATGAGTATTGGACTTTGTCAAAAGCTTTCTCTGCATCAATTGAGATGATCATGTGGTTTTTAGATTTCAGTCTATTAATACAGTGTATTACATTTATAGATTTTTGAATATTGAACCATCCTTGCATCCCTGGGATGAATCCTACCTGGTCATGTTGTATGGTCTTCTTGATGATTTGCTGTATTCTGTTTGCTAGGATTTTATTGAGGATTTTTGCATCTATGTTCATGAGGGAGATTGGCCTATAGTTCTCCTTTTTGGTTGTGTCTTTCCCTGCTTTTGGAATCAGCATAATACTTGCCTCCAGAAATGATTTTGGGAGGACTGCTTCCTTTTCAATTTCATTGAAGAGTTTGAGGAGTGTAGGGATTATGTCTTCTATAAATTTTTTGTAGAATTCAGTTGTGAATCCATCAGGACCTGGACTTTTCTTTGTCGGTAGGCTTTTTATTACGTTTCATATTTCATTGGCTGTTATTGGCTTATTGAGAGGTGTTATATCTTCTTGGTTCATTTTTGGTAATTTGTACCTTTCAAGGAATCTGTCCATTTCTTCTGTATCTTCTATTCTGTGAGCCTAAAGATTCTAGAAGTAACGATTGATAATCTTCTG
The DNA here is from genome assembly GCA_004027165.1 of Ctenomys sociabilis. NCBI lineage: Eukaryota > Metazoa > Chordata > Mammalia > Rodentia > Ctenomyidae > Ctenomys > Ctenomys sociabilis. The sequence continues at coordinate 13,624 of PVKA01047982.1, forward strand.
AATTTCTGCTGGCTGGGTTTGTGGTGATTTGACCCTTTTCATTCCTTATTGCATGTACTTGAATTTTTTCTTTCCTCTTTTTGATGAGGTTGGCTAGAGGCTTATCAACTTTATTTAGTCTTTCAAAGAACCACCTTTTGATTTATGGATTCTTTGGACTGTTTCCTTCATCTCAATTGAATTAATTTCTGCTCTAATCCTTATGATTTCTTCCCTTTTTTTTCCATTTATTTTTATTTTATTAAAATACAAATGTCAATCAGACAGTTTCAAGACACCTTAACCATACAGAGTCGATGAATTAATACATTGCAAACTGTTTTCATAACGTTTTGGTACTGTACAAGGTGCATACATGAAATTATATTTACAGGTTTTTTTATAGCTGAATTATATCAAAGATTCAATA
>PVKA01047983.1:0-14033 GCA_004027165.1 Ctenomys sociabilis
ATTTCAATCTATTAATATAGTGTATTACATTTATAGATTTTCGAATATTGAACCATCCTTGCATCCCTGGGATGAATCCTACCTGGTCATGGTGTATGATCTTCTTGATGATTTGCTGTATTCTATTTGCCAGGATTTTGTTCAGTATTTTTGCATCTATGTTCCTGAGGGAGATTGGCCTGTTGTTCTCCTTTTTGGTTGCGTCTTTACCTGGTTTTGGAATGAGTATTATACTTGCCTCCAGAAATGATTTTGGGAGGACCTTTTCCTTTTCGACTACGTGGAAGAGTGTGTGGAGTGTGGGGATTGTATCTTCTGTAAATTTCTTGTAGAATTCAGCTGTGAATCCATCAGGCCCTGGACTTTTCTTTGTCGGTAGGGTTTTTATTATGTTTCGAATTTCATTGGCTGTTATCGGCTTATTGAGAGTTGTAATATCTTCTTGATTCAGTTTTGGGAATTTGTACATTTCGAGGATTCTGTCCGTTTCTTCTGTGTCTTCTATTCTGTGAGCGTAAGGATCCTCGAAGTAACTATTAATAATCTTCTGAATTTCCAGTGGGTCCGTGGTGATTTCACCCTTTTCATTCCTTATAGCTTGTACTTGCATTTTCTTTTGCCTCTTTTTGATGAGGTTGACAAGAGGCTTATCAACTTTAGTTTTTCAAAGAACCAGCTTTTTGTTTTGTGGATTCTTTGAACTGTTTTTTTCATCTGAATTGAGTTAATTTCTGCTCTAATCTTTATGATTTCGTCCCGTTTTTGCGCTCTGGGTTTTGTTTGCTCTTCTTTTTCTAGTTGTCGAAGGTGCAACATTAAGGTGCTAATTTGTTCCCTTTCCATTTTCCTAATGTGTGAGTTTATAGCTATTATTTCCCCTCTAAGAACTGCTTTCATCGCATCCCATGAATTCTGGTGAGTTGTACATGAATTTTCATTGAATTCTGGATAATGCTGAATTTCTTGTTGAATTTCTTCTATGACCCATTGATTGCTGAGTAGGGTGTTGTTTACTTTGCATGAATTTAGCGGGTTTTTTGGTTTCTTTTGTCATTTATTTCCAATTTCATTGCATTGTGGTCAGATAGTATGCATGGGATAATTTCTATTTTCTTGCATATACTTAGGCATGACCTTTGGACTAGTATGTGGTCTATTTTGGAAAATTACCTGTGTGCAGCTGAAAAAAATGTGTATTCACCTGTGGTTGGGTGGAACACTCTGTATATGTCCACCAGGTCCATTTGTTCCAAGCTCTTGTTCAGTTCTGCTATTTCTTTGATAACTTTTTGTCTGGTTGACCTATCTTTTTGAGATAAGGGTGTGTTAAGATTTCCTGTTAAGATTCTGTTCTTAGACATTAAGTTTTTCATGTCCCTTAAGATTTGTCTTACATAGTTGGGTGCTCCTGTGTTTGAGATATTTATGAGTGTTACTTCTTGCTCTTGAATTTTTCCCCTGACCAATATATAGTGGCCTTCTTTGTGTTGTTTGATCATTCTTGGTTTGAAGTTGAGACTGTCTGAGAATAGAATTGCTACTCCTGCTTTTTTCTGAGGTGCTGGAGCATGCAGTATTGTTTTCCATCCTTTGACTTTGAGCCTTTGAATGTCTTTTTGTTTTAAGTGTGTTTCTTGTATACAGCATATTGTTGGATTTTTGTTTCCTAATCCACTGTGCCAGTGTATTTCTCTTAATTGGGGAATTGAGTCCGTTTACATTGATGGTTATAATTGACATGTGTGACTTATGTTTGTCATGATATTTAGCTGGTATTGTTTACTCCTTTGTAACCTGTGTTTAATTGACTGTCCTGTTTAGTGGGTTCCTTCCATTCTCTTGCATGGAGTTCTGGTCGTTGTGGTCTCTCTCTAGAACATCTTTCAGCAGCCTGTGGAGGGATGGCTTTGTCATCATGAAATTCTTTAGTTGTTCTTTCTTGTGGAAGTATTTCACTTCTCCATCAAACTTGAAAGAGAGTTTTGCAGGGTATAGTAGTCTGGGCTGGAATTTGTTTTCATGTAGGACTTGAAGAACTCTACTCCATGCTCTCCTTGCCTTCATTGTTTGTGTAGAGAAGTCGGCTGTAATTCTGATGGGTTGTCCTTTGAATGTGAGCTCCTTCTTCTCTCTAGCAACTTTCAGTATATTATGTTTGTGTTGGATTTCTGCGATCTTAACTATTATATGTCTTGGTGTGTTTCTACTTAGGTTGAAGTTATTTGGTGTTCTGTATGCTTCGGTGACCTGAATGTTGGATTGTTTCCTCATATTTGGGAGATTTTCTCCTATTATTTTTTCCCAAATACTTTTTATGTCATTTGTATTGACTCCTTCATTCTCCTTGATACCAATTATTCTCACATTGTTCATTCTGACGTCATCCTGCATGTGATGGATTATTTTTTGCTGCATTCTTGTTGTTTTTAAGAGATCCTTTCTCACCTTTTCACTAGATGCTCCGGCATCTTCAAGATCTGAAACTGTCTTCGCTTTCACTCAGACGGTTTTGTAGACTCGTGATTGCTATTTTTAGTTCTTCTATATCTCTTTGACTGTGTTTCATGTGTTCTATTTCTTTTCTGTATTGCTCATTCAAGGAATCCATCATATTTCTGATCTCCTCAATTTTTTTATCCATGTCTTCTTTAATGGTAGTTATGAATTCTTTTTCTGCTGTGTTTCTTCCAAGTTGGATTTCCTCTGTATATTTCTGGACTTGTTTTGGTATTTCAGATGGTATGACTTCAAAAAGTTCTTTTTTGATTTCAGAACTTATTTCTGCTTTAGTTCCTCATGATCTTTCTGTTGTTGTTTCTTTGCTTCAGATGCTGTTAATTCATATATATCAGTTGGAATAGTGCTCTCTGCACTTGTTCTGGGTGAGCATCGTTTTTCCACCCAGTGTTTCTGGAATTCATTCTTTATTTCAGATTCTATGTATTCAAACATTTCTTTTTTAAATTGGGGAATTACTTCTCATTTTATTTCCTCTATAGCTTTGTGCTGTTGTTCCTTTGCTGCTGTATCTGTTAGTTCATTCGTTGCAGCTGAGCTAGTGTCCTCTGCCCTTCCTGATGGATTCAAGGTCTGGGATTGCGTGTTTCCCCTTCTCTTTGTCATTTTGTATAGCACTGATCTTTGATCTTTGTTGTAGAGCTTTGGTGCAGCTATAACCTTAGCTTGTTATGAGATTCGGGTACCAGTCTATTATGTTTGAGATTTTCCAGGTATGCCTATCCTGGGCCTAGCTGTTGTGTACAGTTCCTTTTTTGCTGCAGCTCCTTTGGTTCCCCTCTGTTGGTTCCCGGGGTCACCCCTCCTGTGTCAGGCAGGATGTTCCCCAGGTGGGTGGGCCTGTGTTTTGGTGGGTTTTCTGGGCTCACAAAAGGATAGTGGATGATCTTATTCACTGAGTAGGCTGTACTGAGCCGGTCAGCTTGTGCTGGTTCCGGGTCTGCAGGTCGTAACCCGAGAAGGCTGGGAAAGGTCCCTCTGGTGCAGTGTGCCTGGAGCCCTCACTCATAGGCCAGGCTGTGCTGGGTTTCGGTCTGTAGCGTTGGACCGTGGATTGCTGAGAAATGTCCCTCCGGTGTGTCAGGCTTGGAGTTCTCACTCCAGGCTGACCTGCACTGGGTCCGGGGCTATGGTGTAGGACCAGTAATCACCTGGAAATGTTTCTCTGGCACAGTGTGCCTGGAGCTTTCACCGGGCCATGGGAGGTGACGGGCAGCTTAATCCCTGGGAAATGTATCTCAGTCACGACGGGCCTGAGGTTCTACACTCACTGACCTTTGATGCCCAGAGAATCGGGGAAATTCCCACTCAATCAGTGGGCGTTAGGTCAGGGGATCCGGGGAGGTGTTGGTGAGTGGGTCCTGAGGTTTCAGGCCAGTCACTGGCTTGGAGGGCTTGGGGACAGGGATCCGCGTAGCGCGCGTGGGAAGAAGCCAAAGCTCTCCCTCAGACTCACCACACTCTCACTGATCTCGGAAGCCTGGTGAGTCCTGTAAATTTGCTCTCACTGGGTGAGCTTGGCACGGGAACCAGGAGGCTGCTGGAGTCAGCCACTATCTCAGGCTGGTCTCTGGCTGGTCGGTAGTTGGCGGGCTGTAGGAGGATGGTGATGTTGGCCGCGCTGTCTCTGGCCGGTCTCAGGGTCTGGGCAGGGGCCGGCAGGATGGAGCAGGATGGCAAAGTAGGCTGCACTGTCTCTGGCCTGTCTCAAGGGCTGGGCGGGTGCGGGCAGGATGGAGCCTGTATGTGCAATTTGTTGACTTCTTGGTGATAGCCACTATTTCTGTGGTGAAATGCAATGTCAGTGTTCTTTTAGCAGCATTTCTTCAGTGACTAATTATGTTAAATATTTTTTATTCTATTTACTTGTCATTTATGTTTATTCAGCTGATAAATGTATATTCATCTCAGGTGTTCACTGTTTGATTGGATCTTTGACTATTCCTCATGCTATTTAAAATATATTCTTTATATATTTTAGACACATAGCCATTATATAAGAGAAAAACAGTTCAAAAATTTTCCCCAATTCATTGGTTTTCTTTTGCCCACTGATAACGCTTCCTTTTTAGGTGAAGATACTTTGCAGAAAGATGAGATCCCAGTTGGTGATTCTTTGAAATTTCTCATGCAATTCAGTTTTCCTTCATGAACTCTGTCTGCACATATGTCTTTCCTATTTGCTCTAGTAAATTTATGGTTTCTTTTTCAATATTGACTGCTTTAATCCATTTTGGTTTTCTTTTTTTCTTTTTATATTTCTATTCCCAATTTCATTGAAAAACAAATAGTAATGAGACAGTTTCAAAAGAGGTTAGTAGGCGAGTTACAATAATTAATACATTGCCTATTATTGTCTTTGTAGTAGTTGTTCCTAGTGCAAGATGCAGACATGATACCCTGTCCAAACACTTTTAGTAAAAATACCTTTTCTAATTAAATTCAGAATGAGGCTGTATATCCATCCTATTTTGAATTTAAAGGTACAAAATAGTCCTTCATTTATATCCTTTATTTTTGTTTATCGTTGTTAAAGATGTGTAATCCACTGCCATTTAAATATTGTAGGCATGTGAATTCAGCAAAATAATCCAATACAGTCCATTAGTCCATAAGGAAGTGAGTTATCCGTAGGAGTGGCAATGTCAGAAGTTGTTGACTTGAGTCTTTCACAGCTCAGCATACTAATATTGGTTTACTTTTTCATACCTCTTTCTTAATTTTTTCAGCTGGATGGTTGAAACCAAAGTAAAGAAAGACATTTGTAACAAGAAATGTAACTCCTGTATCCAAAAAGGTCAATCAAATCCCCTCAGGATTTATCCTGAATCCCTGTACCACAGTTTGTAGATCCTTTGTCACTCAGCCATGTGGATGAGCCACGGCCATTGCTTAAACAATTTGCTCTCTGAGAAAGCCTGAAAGAATGTCTTCCTTCTATGTAACTCTCCTTAGGCACACTCTACATCATTCTTCATTGTCCTCTGTGGCCCCATAATCTCCTTGTTCCAACAATTTGGGACATCACTGGGTTGCAGGATGTTACAGTTCACGGTCTCTTATGTCCTGAGTTCACAGACCTTGGATGGCTATGGCCAAACAGCTGCTTGTCCTTGCAGCCCTTCTTAACCCACTATCTACCCAAATATCATGCAGGTTAGACAAAACATGGTTTGTCCATTTTGTTGGTAAGATTTTATTATATTTTCAGTTTCATGGACTGATGCTATTTAGAATCTGTAAATCTTCTTTATTCAGTCTTTGCAATTTCTATGTATCTAAGCATATATTGATTTCTTTCCTTTCCAATTTTATTATACCAAAGCTTCTTGAAATAAGTATTGATAACCTTCTCTATTAGCACTGGCTACATTTAAATTGTACCATTTTAATTCATATTGCATGGATTTGAGTCCTTTTCTTTTCTTTATTGCTAATGTTGAATCAGGGTTTATCAACTTACTTAATCTTTCAAAGAAACGCAACTCTTTACTTCCTTGACTCTTTTTATTGTTTACTTATTCTTGATTGTATTTATTTCTGCTCTTTTCCTTGTAATTTATTCTTTCATTTGAGCATTGGGTTTTCTTTTTTCTAAAGGCTCAATATCTACTTTAGGTTGTTTATTGGGCCTTGATATATTTGCCTGATGTGATGACTCACTGCTATAACTTTTCTTCACAGGAATATTATTATGACATCCCACAAATTTAAGTATGTTGAATGAAAATTATCACTTAGCTGCAGAAAACCAAATTTTTTCTTTCTTTTCATGTGGACCTTCTTATTCAGGAGAAGGTTATCTGATTTCCAAGTATTTGAATAGTTTTAGTGGTTTGGTTTCTGTTTATTTTCAATTCCATTGCTCTATGCACAGCTAGTATTCATGGGATAATTTCAATTGCTCTGAATTTATTTAAGTAACTGTAGTAGTATAATTAGTAATGACAGTATCATCATACCTGCCCTAGTAAATATTAATTTTTATACCTCTCACCTTAAAAACAAGCTGTCCACTTGTATAACAACTTAACATATACCACGTACTTTCATGCAGTGAGTTTTCTTCTGATAACTGATTTTATTATATTTAACTGGTATTTTATAAGGGTAGCAGATAAAGCAGAAGTGAATGATGAGAAATTCAGTACCAACATGGTTGTAAGTCTAAAGACAAGCACCACATTTTTGTGAGATTGTTGAATAGTGCAAGAGTGAAAGAATAAGAAAGAAAGAAAAAGAAATATTGAAGCAAAGAAACATATACACCATGTACATTCACAAAGAATCATAAAATAGAAATATTTTAGGAGAAAAAAATAAATAGAACAAAGAAAAATACACGCAACAAATACAATTAGTGAAAAGAAAAGAATAATAATAAGAGAAAACAATAAAAATATGAGAAAACAATACTAAATTGGCCCCAATCAGCTGAAAAGGAGGAAAACCAACGAAATAAATAAATTAAGTTTTAAGTCATAAAATAAATCAGATGGCATCAACTTTTTGATAGTGTTCCTGTGATTCCAGTGATGTGTTGTGTAGTCCCAACAAGGTTGCGGTACAATTTGTGCTGGCTTAGGAGCTGAATTAGTCCTCTGTATGCAGGTGGTAGGGCTGTGCCTCAACTCACAATTTGAGCATCCACTTCTCTTTACTGTGTTTGTCTCTATGGGACATTTCAGCTGTTGTAATACTTTGAGTAAGAAAGATGAGAGGTTGCTCCAAGAAACATTTAAAGTCACTTCATGACCTTGCTCACCGTCCTCTAATGCACAGCATTAGCACCTTTTACCTACTGTTGTTGTACAGGAGAAATGCCCCTCTCCAACAGCAGGGCAAATGGTTTGCCTGTCTGTGCTGCTGTTGTCAGGACTCTTGTGCTTGACCCAGACCAGAAGAGTTTTTCTGGTCTGTTGTATTTCGGACTAATATAGTTTTTGGCCAACAAATGAACAGGACTTGTGTTGTGCAAGCTTATAACTATCAGAAGATTTCCTACTACTCTACTTCCAACTGGAAGCAGTCTACTCTGACTGGATAGCACTTCATTTGCTTAGTGCAGTCAGGGGCCTTGGCAGAGAAGGGACTCATGCCTGTTCTTCCTCTGGGATTTATTGTATTCCCTTTGGAATAAAATGCTGGGACCAAAAGTCGACTTGTGTTCCACTTGTGTGCATGCCAAAGCAGAGCACCTCATTCACAAACCCCTGATTTTGTTGAGCACCTTTAGATAGTGTCTCATTGACCATAGTGTTCTCAGTAGTGGTGCACTGCTTGCTGGCACCCTCACTAGAATTATTTTAAGACTGACAGTTTTAATTTTCAGCCTTTCAAAATGTACATATGTTAGACATTTATGAAGTGCAGTATGGCATTAATACATATGGAACACATAATAATGAGGCTTAGGTAACTGGAAGATCTTTCTTTTTTTAAATTTATTTGGTACAGGGTCTACAGGTTGTATAGGGTCTCACTATGTAGATTGGAAATAGTGAATGATTCTCACTCATAGTGATTCTCCAGTTTCCACCTCCCAAACTCTGGGTTTAGAGGCACATGCAACTGCTGCCAGGCTCATGGGTCACCTCAGTGCTCCACAGGGCAGGTGGGGTGGCACCAGCATCCCCGAGGATCAAACCCCAGAGCTGCATTCTGCCTATAGCGCTGAGCTATCTGGCCAGCCCTTGGCGGATCTTCCAACTAACTCAAACCTCATTTGTTTGTGTTAGAAACTAGCAACGTTTACTTTCTATTAGTTCTTATGAAATATTCAATTAATTTGCTGCCAACTTTAGTCATTTGTCTATGTTACAGAATGGTACAAATTATGCCTCGTGTCCAAAACAAGCCTGTGCCCTCCTCAAGCTTACAGAACTATCTTATGTGTTTCTCTGTTGTCTGTACTTCATCACTCAGAATGTTCACACAAACTAAATTCACACTTTCACTTCTGTTCTAGTGATGCACATTATGGACACTTGGATGCCTCTCTAGAACTCACCAGGTTCTCAGCAGCACAACAACGCCTGACCACAGAAACTGTCCACCACAGGAAACATATTTTACCTCGGAATGCTAAAAAATTCACTTACACATTATGAATTGAAACAAAGAGGAAAACCTAAGAAAATCGTGGGCTATATCATGAAAGGGCAAGAAACAGAGGAATGAAGGTCAGAATGTTAGTCTCACTCTTAGTGTATTTTCAAGAAACTGAACTTTGAAAGAGAATATAGAAAACAAGTCCTGCATAGATAGGATGTATGAGACAGTGCAGGCAGTGAGGAGAGGATGTGGGGTGACTACAGAACATAGGTTACCTTCTTCAGTTCTTCATAACTCACAACCAGGACATTTTCTTTCTCTCTCATGGACATCCAGCCATTAATATGCTCAAACCAGGATCCATATGGCACTGCATGGGGGATGTAGAAAGTGTGATAGATTGCACAGTCTAAAAATTAGGAGCAATACGTAAACTTGTCTTCCTCACCCCCATATCACTTATTAAGACAGAGTCCTTAAATAAATCTCATAGAGATTTTCAGTGTGCACCATGAGTTTTACACTTCCATGTAAATTTTAGTGACATAAAGTGCCAAAGAAGTGACATACTAGTGCCTTTAATCTCAAATAGAAACAGGAGTCAGTAAGTAAACTGCAAGATAAGTGTCTCATTGTTTCACTGACCTGACTTCAAAACCAGGAGTAAGACAAGGATGCCCATGCTCACCACGCCTATGCTGGAGGCATCGCAATACATAACATTAAGCTATACTCTAAAGCTATAGAGAAAATGCTGCATGGGGTCTAGCTTCAGCCACTTACCACAGATGAAGTTTATCCTGTGGCATGGCACAGAAATTCTTCTTCATGTATAAATAACATATTTTTCATTATTCAATCCAATGTTGATGGACATACAGACTGCTTGCAAGATTTAGATATTCTAAATTGTGCTTCTATAAATAAGGTTATATATAAAACACTATAATATGATTTCTACAAAAATTCTCCAGAAGATACCTGGAAGTGGTGTTTGGACCACAGGCAGTTTCCCAATGTGCTTATTGATTTATTTGCTGGATTTTGTTGTTTCTTTTTATAAGCAACCTTTTCAGTACATGCATCTTACCGTTACCTTGGGTATCAGGTACATGAACCTAATGAAATGTATTTCTTTATTTAATCCATTTTCCTTCCCGTCTTCTTGCTACTCTACTTCAACATTTCCCATTTTTATTCTTGATCACATTATATATTTTAGCTCATACTATGGCAATCCCTTGAATTAATTTAGTTCTTGTACGTGGCAGATCTTTGTTCTCTTTCTTACCGGTATGCTTCTCACTCTCTCACTTTTCATACCTCGTACATCTATACTTATTGGAATAGATCCATCCCCTGCATTCTATCCATCCTTTATTGCCTTCTTTCTTTGTACTTTGCCTTACTGAAATAAGAAATAAAACATGGTATTGAAATTATCTGTCTGGTCTATTTTACTCAAAATTATTTTTGCATGTGCAAACATTTTCACATAAATGACTCTAACTGATCCTTTTTTACAACGAAATGATTTTTCATTATGTGTAGATATCACTAGTTCTTTATCCAATTGTCTTTTGTTGATTATACAGGTTGATTCGGGATGTAGCTATTTTGAAATGAATTATAATATGGGCATGTGTGGGTCACTGCAAAAAGACTTGCTAAGATCTCTGTGGGAAATAATCACTAAGTAGGATACTGTAGTCCAATGGATTGTCTAATTTTATTTCTGTGAGGCATTTCCATAATACTTTCCATAATATTCATATTAGGTCTCATTATTACCAACGAAGTATTAGGTTTTTTTCATGAAACCCAGATCAGCACTCGCTTTATTTCTTCATCAAAGCTATTCTGTGGGGAGTGTGATGGAATATTAGTGTTGTTTTAATTTGCATTTCCTCTACGGACAGATATGTTGAAAACTATTTCTTATGTGTTGGCCATTGGTTCCTCTCACTTTCCCATTTATTGACTTTGTCATCATTTTAGATGGTTTCACATTTTTTTGTTCCTTATTCTTCATATTAGCACTCAGTCTGAGGAATGTCTGGTAAAATATTTTCCTATTGTTTGTGTCGTCTCTTACTTACAAGGTGATTTTTCTGCATTAAATTGTGCTTGTTGTCTCTACTTATGTTTTTGTTCAGGACAGAGTCTTGCTATGAAGTTCAGGCTGCCCTTGAGCTCAGTGTGTAGCCCATGCTCACTTGCAAATCAAAACAATTCTGCCGCAGCCTCCTGAATGCTGGCATTATAGGCATATATCACCATGCCTGGATCAAAAGCTTTTGCATTTGGTGTAATTATATTTCATTTTTTTCCTTCTGTATTTCGTTCAGGGTACACAGAGTCTCACCTCAGAGATTAAAATAGTACTTATCCTACTTTCAGCTTCCCAAGGCCTGGATTATAGTTGTGTGTGCCACCATACACACTCTCAATCACTGACTCAGCATGGCCATGGAAAGGACCCGCATGGAATGCCGGGAATCAAACCCTGGCTGCTGTGATCTGCCAAAGCAGGCACTTTGGTCTGCTGAGCTACCAGGTTGGCTGCAATAATTGCATTTCTTGATTATCACTGTTCTTTCTACTGTAACTGTGGTACTGTTGACCAAATAAATTCCAAACCTATGGCTTTAATCTGTTTATTTTATATTCTGCGAAGTAAAAGGATTCTGTATTAATGCACTCCTTGTAAATTGAGGAGCAATACACAGATGTCAACTATTGTCACTTCTATTCAGTGAAGTACTTGACAAAGCAATCAAGCAAAAGAGAGAAACAAAATGACACATTTAGAAAAGGAAGAACTCATGTTGTCATTATTTGAGGAAGACTTGATATTCTACCCAGAATGCACAAAGAAGTCCATGGAGAGATTCTTAAAGTTAATAAACAATTTCAGTCATTGTCGTAGGTAAATTTCTCAATTCTGAGACAAAGCGCTGGACACACAAATTAAAAGGGGGAAGGTTTATTTCTGGGTTTTTATAGATTTTATTCTATTGTTGGCTGGCACCAGCCAGATGCTGTGGCACACTTCCATAATCCCAGGGCTTGACAAGCTCAGCCAGGATGATTGCCATGAATTTTAGGTGTGTCTGGTCTAAAAATCGAACTGAAATATACCCAAACTGCATTTTAAAATAGTGCTTCAAAAAGATTTCTATAAAAGGCAATAAAAGATCTATTGGCTGAATCCCAGTCAGAGTAGAATGGCAGAAAATAATTTATGATAGCAGAAGAAAGTAAAAGCAAGGAAGAGGGTGAGGGTACAATCCTCTTTCAATATCTTATATTGTATGCAGTTACCCTTGTATTCCCATGCTAGCGAATTTGTTCTGCTCACACCGATTATCTCAGCAACAGATCAATATCCATAACAAAATATATTCACCTACCTCTGCAAAGCAGAATGCCCATACCTGCATGAATCTTTGGGAAATAGCTACAGAAAAACCCATAACAACAGTGTGGCAGGACATATTATTAACTCATAAATACCATCATCATGATAATGAACAAGATGTGACTGATGTCTAATACATAAATTGTCAAATACAGAAATGCCTGTTATATAGGTATTGTCAAATACAGAAATACCTGTTGTAGTTTGATCTTAACCATCAAGCAGAAAAGTATTGAAACAAGGTATAAAAAGGTGAAGCTACATTACTATGCTGAGCTATGAAAAGTCAGGTCAACAACTTCTAACATTGCCAGTCCTACAGAAAACTCACTATTATGGACAACTGGACCATATTGGAATATTTTGCTCAATTCAAGCACCTACAATATTTAAGTGGCAATGGAAAACTCATTTCTGACAAACCTAAACAAAAAAATGGTATACAAACAAAGGACCCTGTTGCTCCATCCAGCCCGTGCCCGTCCAGCCCCAGAGACAGGCCAGAGACAGCGCGGCAAACTCCGCCATCCTCCTCCATCCCGCCCACACCCGACCAGCCCCTGAGACCGGCCAGAGATAGCGTGGCCGACTCCGCCATCCTGCTCCATCCCGCCCGGGCCTGCCGAGCCCCTGAGACCTGCCAGAGACAGCGCAGTCGAATCCGCCATTTTCCTCCATCCTGCCCATGCCCGCACAGCCAGAGACCAGCCTGAGACAGTGGCTGACTCCAGCGGCCTCCTGGATCCCGCGCCAAGCTCTCCCAGCAAGAGCCAATTTACAGGACTCTCAAGGCTTCCCAGATCAGTGAGAGTGTGGTGAGTCTGAGGGAGAGCCTTTGGCTTCTTCCCACGCGCGCTGCACAGATCCCTGTCCCCAACCCCTCCCAACTGGCCTGAAACCTCAGGACCCACTCACTAACACCTCCCTGGATCCCCTGACCTAAAGCTCACTGTTTGAGTGGGAATTTCCCCGATTCTCTGGGTATCAAAGGTCAGTGAGTGTAGAACTCCAGGCCAGTAGTGCCTGAAATACATTTCCAAGGGATAACCTGCCCGCCACACCCCGTGGCCGGTGACAGCTCCAGGCACATTGTACCAGACAAACATTTCCAGGTGTTTACCGATCCCACCACAAAGCCCCAGACCCAGTGCAGGTTGGCCTGGAGTGAGAACTCCAAGCCTGCCATGCTGGAGGGACATTTTTCAGCAATCCACGGTGCCACACTACGGACCGAAACCCAGCACAGCCTGGCCTGTGAGTGAGGGCTCCAGGCCCATTACACCAGAGGGACCTTTCCCAGCCTTCTCAGACTACGGCCTGTAGACCCGGACCCAGCACAAACTGGCCGGCTCAGTACAGCCTACTCAGTGAATAAGATTATCCACTATTTTTTTGTGAGCCCAGAAGACCCACTAAAGCCCAGGCCCACCCACCTGGGGAACGACCTGCCTGACACAGGAGGGCTGACCCCGGGAACCAACAGAGGGGAACCAAAGGATCTGCAGCAAAAAAGGAACTGAACACAAAAGCTAGACCCAGGATAGGCATACCTGGAAAATCTCAAACTTAATAGACTGGCACCCGAATCTCATAACAAGCTAAGGTTATACCTGCACCAAAGCTCTACACCAAAGGTCAAAGATCAGTGCTATACAAAATGACAAAGAGAAGGGGAAAAATGCAATCCCAGACCTCGAGTCCATCAGGAAGGGCAGAGGACACTAGCTCAGCTGCAACGAATGAAGTAACAGATACAGCAGCAAAGGAACAACAGCACAAAGCTATAGAGGAAATAAAACGAGAAGTAATTCCCCAAATTAAAGAAATATTGGAATACATACGATCTCAAATAAAGAATGAATTCCAGAAACATTGGGTGGAAAAACGATGCTCACCCAGAACAAGTGCAGAGAGCACTATTCCAACTGATATATATGAATTAACAGCATCTGAAGCAAAGAAACAACAACAGAAAGATCATGAGGAACTCAAAGCAGAAATAAGTTCTGAAATCAAAAAAGAACTTTTTGAAGTCATACGA
>PVKA01047984.1:0-14032 GCA_004027165.1 Ctenomys sociabilis
GTGTAGCCTGGAGCTGGGTCTTGCAAGGGGTGGGGCGGGTTCCCCAAACTCAGAGCCAAACCACCCAGCCTTTCGCTTTCCTGTTCTAGGTATAACGTTGAGGTCAAGCATATTAAAATCACAACGTCAGAAGGGCTGTACCGGATCACGGAGAAGAAGGCTTTCCGGGGGCTTTTGGTAAGGACCCGCTTCTGCATATCCCGGAGCCCAGGTAGCACCCTCCCAGGAAACCCATCTTCAGACCCCCGTTTCCCATATTCACAGTGACCCTCAACAGATTAATTCATTCCACAAGTATGTGTTTCTCCCTTTGACCTTCCATTTCTTTCCTTCTTTAAAGTTTGGATTTTTTTTTTTTTTTTTTTTTTTTTTATGTATTTGGTACAGAGCCTTGCTACGCAGCTTGGACTCATAGTGATTCTCCTGTCTCGGCCTCCCCAGTGCTGGGATTACAGGAGTGTGCCACCACGCCCGGTTTTGATGGCCAGCCTGGCACAGGGCTGGCCATGCATGCAGTGCAGGGGATCTAACCAGGGTCCCCACACCTGCCAGACAGGCCCTTAGATCGCCGAGCTGCCTCCCCGGCCCAGACTTTCCCTTCTGAAACTGTTCGTCTGTCTGTCTGTTTGTGATCCTGGGAATTGAACCCAAGACTTTAACATGGAGCCGCCTCCCTGGCCTTTTCCATTTTTATTTTGAGACAAGATCTTGCTAAGCCCCTGAGTCGGCCTGGCTGGGCTTGAATAACTGGCATGTACCACCCTGCTGAGCTCCAGTTTCCTGTTACTCAAAAAGACAGGAAAAAGGGCTGTGGTAGTGGAGTGAATATCTACGGGCCTCCCAGGTGGATTTACTGTGTGCTCATGTTCTGATCCTTTTACCCAAGCTGCTGTCTCTGTCTCCCCCACCTCCAAACTATTTAAGAACAGGATGATAATCCTTTGCCCAAAGTGACTTCAGTACGAATCTTCCAGACCCAGGACGTTCTCCCCGTCCAGTCCAGTGTCATCAGCACAGACAGGGAGCGAAACACCAATGTGAAACCGTGGTCCAATATCCTACGATTCATATGAGAAGCTGTTCAATTGCACCAGTTATAATTTTTGAGCTGTTTTCCCTGTAGGATCTGAGCAGGCATCATACACTGCATTCAGTTTTTACCTCCTTAGTAAAAGGAGGTAAAAAAAATTTTTTTTAATGTATTTGGTACAAGGTCTCGCTATGCAGCTTGGACTCAGTGATCGTCCTGTCTCAGCCTCCCCAGCCCTGGGATTACAGGCATGCACCACCACACCTGGACTTGGTTGCCCAGGGGCAGGGCTGGCATGGCCTGTGGGACTGGGGAATCGAACCTTCCTTCTCAGTATTTTGTTTGTAAGAATTTCTTAGGATTTTTTTTTTTTTAATCTTTCATGATCTTTGAGTATTTTGAGTCCAGAACTCTCAAACATGGAGTGGCTGGTTTGGAAGAATATTTTTAAATGTTGACTTGCCTGAGTATTTTCTCATTATTAGACTTGGGCTTCTAAAGAACTTAGCTGCTCTGTGACTTGGGCTTTCCAATTATGAGCTGGAAGAATCTTGAACATGTTCATCAGGCAGGATTTTTAGGAGATCGAGATGCTGGGTAACATGTCCTGCATAATGGTGCTTAAAAACTATTATTATTATTATTATTATTATTATTATTACTACTACTACTAAAGATGAGGCCCTTGATATCCATAGTAGTCCTTAGATTCAGTGAGCTGATTATTTGTTAAATTTATCTTTAAGTGAATCGATTGGCTGCCAGGAGCCAATCAACTGGTCCCAGGCTGTTAGGTTTCTCTCCCATAACCTGGGCCTCGCTGCTCAGGAAGGGAAGGATTTCCCATCATGGGAAGCATGCAGGGAACCATTTGCCATGGAGTCCAGGAAAGGCACCCTGGCTCTGCCCCTTGTGGCCAGGCCAGCTGGGGTCACTTGTATGGTACGTGTCCCCTTCTAGGAACTGGTGGAATTTTACCAGCAGAACTCCCTGAAGGATTGCTTCAAGTCTCTGGACACCACCCTGCAGTTCCCCTACAAGGAGCCTGAGAGGAGAGCCATCAGCAAGCCACCAGGTGGGTCTCGGGCCAGGGCCTGCAGCCCCAGTTTCTCCCCAGGCAGAGGGAGAGTCCTGAGCACCTAATGGGTGTCCAGAGGCCACATCTGTGAAACATCAGAACTTCTTTTTTAAATTTTTTTCCCCACTTATGTATTGAGTACAGCATCTCACTACACAGCTCAGACTTGCAGTGATCCTCCTGCTTTCAGCCTCCTCAGTGCTGGGATTACAGGTGTGCGAGGTCACCACGCCCAGTCTCCGTGGCCTACTCAGCACGCCTGGGCTGGAGCCGGCATGGCCTGCGGTATGCAGGATTGAATCCGGGTTCTTGTGCTTGCCTAGGCAGGCATTTAGACCGCTCAGCTATCTCCGCAGCCCTCATTTTGATTTTTTTTAGAGGGCCTCATTATGTAGCCCAGGCTGGCCTTCAATTTACGATTGACCCTCCTGACCCAGCCACCCAAGTGCTGGGATGAAAGATGCACATACAGGCCAGAATGTTGTATTCTTCAAAAGGGAGTATCAGCACATTAGTATTTTGAAACAAAAATCATTTCTACTCTCATTACCCAATAAAACTAGTGTTTACATCTGTCTCCACATCATTTGCATGTCTTGCTGTGTATATTCAATCCGGAATGCTACAAATTAATTTCATGTCATGAAATTTCACTTACTATGAAAAGTTTACTCTGCCTTCTTTCCCTACCACTATTTATTTTTCCCTCATTCTCTTCTTTTGACCCTTGGTCCTCTTTAAGAAAATAAAAATTAGCAGCCTAGAATGAATTTTTCCTTAGTTTCTTGTTTGTTTGTTTTTTTTTTTTTTTTTGGTGGTACCAGTGATCAAACTCTGGACCTTGCGCTTGCCAGGCAGGCACTTATGCCCCTGAGCTATTGCCTGGCCCCTTCTTGTTCATTTTCTATAGGCTCAGTCATCCTTGGGATCCTGTGGGGGAGCGATCCTAGGCTCCCCCAGGTCCACGGTTGCTCAGATCCCCTATACACAATAGTACAGGACTTGCATAAGGTCACACACAGCCGCCTGGAGACTTCAAATCATGACTTCCGCGCCCTCATTCAATGTAAACGCCGTGCAGATCGCTCCTGCGCTGCGCCATGGAGGGAACGGTGAGAAGAAAATACATCTGTAGCATTTAGCACGACCACAATTTTTTTTCTTGAGTATTTTTGATCCGAGTCCAGTTGAAACCATGAATGTAGGAGCCACAGAAACGGAGGGCCAGTTGTATTAAAAAAAAAAAAAAAAAAACTCAAAACAATTCCAAAAATGGTTGCATTTTCTAAACTTGGATGATACTCAGGGTAGGAAGATGATATTGTTTTACAGTTGTGAGCTGTAAATATAGGGGACACCTAAGGAGCCATGCAGCCGCTCACCCAGAGTGGGCTCCTGAAAGGAGGTGTCGCCTCTCCACTGCCCCCTGCTGGTGGGGGCGGGCCAGATGCTTACCCGCCGCTGTTTTCTATCTGCAGCAGGGAGCGCCAAGTATTTTGGCACCGCCAAAGCCCGCTATGACTTCTGCGCGAGGGACCGATCCGAGCTGTCCCTGAAGGAAGGTGACATCATCAAGATCCTCAGCAAAAAAGGGCAGCAAGGCTGGTGGCGAGGAGAGATCTATGGCCGGGTGAGCAGGCGCAGGGATGTGCAGCCGGGACAAGGGTGTGGGTGTGGGCGACCCGGCTGCGGGACTGCACTGGGATTGTGGGCTGGAGGAGGTAGGGTGCAGCGGAAGAGAGATGCTCGTTGCGCCTCTGTAATCTACACTTATTTATTGAGCACCTGCTCTGTGCCAGGCGTTCTTCTGGGGCCTGAGGATGGTGAAACTTCCATCCTCATGAAATTCACAGTCTAGGAAGGAAGATGTAACCTAAACCTTTAGATGGGTGACCAGTCAGTGGCCACACCGAGTGACCCAGGTTGGGATGGGGTGTCACAGGGTGACAGAGGCAACTTAAAGGGTCACCTGGCTCATCCTAGCAGCAGTGTCAGGTGACTTCTGAGACGCAGGCTGAGTGGTGGGAGCCAAATAAAGACAACTAAGTGGAAGGATCGTCTTCAGGGCTGGGGAAAGTGCTTCTGGCAAATGACCCAGCATATGCAAAGGCCCTGGAGTCAGGGCAGGCTTGGCACATGTAGGGGACACGAAGGCACGGATCTGTGCCTGTCTTGTTCATTAAATCATCGCCAGTGCTTGGAACAGGGCCTGGCACGCAGGAAGTGTTCAGTAAACGTAGAACGTATGAAGAAGCATACCTGACACTACCCGGTGTGCTGTTCACCTTCAGGGATAGGACGGGCCCCCTAACGCTCTCCAAACTAACTTACTTCTGCTCAGTTCTCATTTTTGTTCCACCTGAACCAAGTGCCTTCTTTACTTCGTCCATAGATGAATTTCTGGCCTCTGGAATTCTTCCTTGCTTGGAGAGTTCCTTCAAACTATTTGCTGAGTGAAGACAAGGACAGTCATTAAGGTTTACATTCTACTGGAGGAAACACTCATCAGGATAACTGTTAGGCGAGTAAACTGGTGAGGAAGATGGGGGTGAGCAGTGGACGACTTCGACAGGGAGGTCTGAGAGGTCCAGGGTTCATCTGCAAACCCATTCACAGGTCATACATCCTCTGTAATGCCTGTCTGTTTCTATTTTGGCATCTGTTTATCCATCTACTCATCCATTCACCTGCTGGGACATCCACAAACCTTCAGTCCATCCATCCACCCATCTATCCATTCATCCATCTATCATCTACCTGGCCACAGGCTCATTGAACAACCCATTCATCCACCCATACACCCACCTATTCATTCACACATCCATCCATCCATCCATCCATCCATCCATCCATCCATCCACACATCCATCCATCCATCCATCCACACATCTGCCCATCCATCCACACATCTGTCCATCCATCCATCCACACATCTACCCATCCATCCACTCACCCATTCATCAGCCCACACAGCCATCTCCGCAAGCATGCATACATGCATCCCACCCATCTACCCATCCATATGTATGCATGCATTCATTTGTCTGCCTCGACCTCTGCTTTCATCTGCCTACCCACCCATTAACCCACCATGCATCTATTAACCCCTGCATTTATTATTCCACCTGTCTTCTCATCTAACAAATAAGTACTAAATATATGTTGTGCATTAGAAACTGTTCTAAATTCTAGAGGTTCAGTGATAAGCAAGACAGACAAAAATCCCCACATCCTTGTAGTGTGTTGAAGGGGAGACGCGATGTGGAGTGTTTCAGCATGGCTTGCATTTTGGCAGGAGAGAAGGAAGGCTTTACTGATAAGGTGATGCATAGACAGACTCTTTTAGGAGGCAGTGGGTCATGCTTGTGTGTGTTTGGATGTTCTATTTTCTGAGGTAGAAAAAACAGCACATGCAAAGGCCCTGAGGCAGGCAGATGTCTGCTGTATTGAGAGGAGAAAACCATGCTGAGTCTTTCCTCATGCATTTCCCTTCTCTTTTCAGATCGGCTGGTTCCCTTCAAACTATGTGGAAGAAGATTACTCTGAATACTGCTGAGCCCTGAGACACTAGTGGAGAGATGACAATCCGCAGACTCTGAGCCGAGGAGGAGCAGGCAGAGACTCTGACAGGTCCCGGATGGTGGAGTCTGGACGGGCTGTGGAGGGCCGGCGTCCAGCTGGCAGGTCTCCCGGCCAGTTCCCTGCCATGGTTAATTTATAACACACCGATTGCCTCTCGGGTCCTCCCAAAAAGGCCAGGCTCAAGATGACTGCTTTTAATAAAATGATGAATGCAGGGACTGGTACGCTCAGGGCCCGCACAAGGCTTCTGGCTCCTTTTGCTTTCATGCTGGGTGGGCCAGCCGCGCATCCTGGTTTGCCCAGGGTGGCCCAGGGACTGTTTTCATTCTCCCCGGTGTCCTGGTTTGGATGATACATTATGTAGTTACTGGGTCAGGTTGCCCCCCTCCCCAGAGAAGACCCCCCAAAATAAGGATTTGGAGGTGCAAGGTTTTACCTGGGAGATGAGCCCAGTATGCAGCGGGAAAGGAGCACGGAATACACAGTGGCAAGGAAAGAACCCAAGATCGGGGGTCCGTGGACCACTGGGCCGAGCGGCTGGGGTAGGCGCGGAGCACGCTGGGAGCTGAGGTACCCAGCCCGCAGCTTGGCAGCGTGCTTGAAGGCCGCTGTGTGCTGGGTCCTTTGTGCGGGGTGACTGGATCGCAGACACATACACTGGGGTCTTTAACTGGGGGGGGGGTCACCCAAGAGAATGGGCACTTATAAGAAAAAGGCATGAGGCTGCTTCCAGAACAAAGGGATCTGCGACCTTTCATTGATCACTGGGGTGGGCTCAAGACCAGTTTGTGTCCCTTGGCCAGGGGCCCGGGTCAAGGCTCAGATCACTAGGTGGTCATGCTCAATACGTCCTAGAAGTCGTGGGATTTTCTTTTCTTCCTTTTTTTTTTTTAACCTTTTCCCCATTTCTTATTTTGTGTTTGCAATGCACAATAAATACTCCATTGTGGGGAACTGGCGCATCTAGTTCCCTTCGCCTCCTCCTCTTCTCCTTGCCTTCTCGGCTTCCTCCACTCACAGCTCCCCCTCCCACCTCCACAGAGCCCTCTCCCGTTTTCTATCACCCATCTTTAATTTGCGCCTTATCCCTTGGGTTTCTTTTTTTTTTTTTTTTTTTTTTGTCTTTTTGAGACAGGGTCTCACTGTGCAGTTCAGGCTGGCCTTAAGCTCACTTTGCAGCTCAGGCTGGTCTCGAACTCACAACAATCCTCCTGCCTCAGCCTCCCGAGTGCTGGGATTACAGGCATGTGCCACCCCGCCCAGCTCTCCCTTGGGTTTCTTACATGAGGAAGATCACATGACCTTTAGCTGTCTGGCTCTGATTCATTTCACTCAGCACTGTGGTCTCAAGAGCCGTCCGTTTTCCTACAAATGACTCAGATCTGTCCTTCTTTATGGCTCAGTAGTGCTCCTGTGCGCCCATGCCTACGGCTCTATCACAGTCCTGTACCTGCTCATCTGTCCACGGACATCTAGTTGCTTCCGAGGCCTAGTTACCGTGAGCTACTGTTACAAACGTGTCTGCTCGAATATATCTCCATGGTATGATTTTAATTTTCAGGAGAAAACCTGAAATATAGTTGGGTGCAACAGAATCTTTCTTTCTTGCTTGCTTGCTTGCTTGCTTGCTTGCTTGCTTGCTTGCTTGCTTGCTTGCTTTCTGAAATCCCACACTGTTCTTCAGACTGGTTGTACGAGTTTACATTCCCACCAACAATGAAGAAGCGCTCCTTTTCCACCCTAGAGATGGTTAAATTTTTATGTAGTAGGTGCCATCATCCTGTTGAGAACATCCCACCCAGTCTTCTCATAGGGCAGAAGGACCTTGGGCACTTGGGCTGCTGCAGCTGCTGAAGGAGCACAGGAGTCAGAGCAGGGTAAAAAGCAGAGGGGGGGACAATCAAAGAAAAAAAGACACAGCTGCAGGAGGTGGTCAACAGGTGTGCGTGCAGGGGAGAGTAGGAGCTGACACAGAGGTAAGGTAACAAGACAGATACAGAATAGAGGTGCCAAGCATTTTTGTCCTATTATGCCACCCATCAGACATCTACAGGCCCAAGGCAGGAGCCTTTTTTTTTTTTTTTTTGGCAGAACTAGGGATTGAACTCAGGCCCTTGTGCTTGCCAGGGAAGCGCTTATTCCCCTGAGCCATCTCCCTGGCCCTAGGAGTCTTTTTACAGTAACAGCAGCCTTCCTGTCCTCAAGAGTAAGCCAGGCAACAGGTACTATGATGCATGTGTCAGAGGCATTCTCAGTGGCAAAGCTGGTGGGAAGCCAAGTATCTGCCATCCAGCTGGGAGGGGGGAGGGCTGAATTAGTGATCTTCTGAGTCAACTAAGACAAGGTAACATGAGAGGGCTCGTTTGGGGTCCGCTGGGTGGCAACGCCCCCATTAGGTGCACTATTCGTGATTTTCTCAGGGTCTCAGTGGGTCTGTTGAAAAAGCACAAAGGTTAAAGGATCAGCCTGTTGCGCTATGGTGGATGATGGTCTACTGCACCAGGGCTTTTATTTTGTTGTCCCAGCTCTTTGTCCCACCGTGGTGGTCCCTGACCATCTGGCCAGAGCCTGCTCTGGTGGCAAGAGAATTATAGGTTCATTTGGAAGTCATCAGTCTGGGTGGACAGCGTGGGAACAGGGGAGGGGGGTGGATGGGAGAGGGGGCTGGTCTGGTGACTGCTGCCCTCTGCTTCAACACGGGAATCTGCTTTTATGGTTTGTGGTTTTGTGAAAGACAAACTGCAGGACACATTTGATAGTATTATTTTATAATGAATACCCCAAGAGTCACATACAACAGGTGCAGGAAACCTGTGCACACATTAAACACTAAAAGAACCCAGCTAAGGGCCTGGATCTCATAACGACGCCTCCCACAAGTCCATCTGGAGGCCTGGAGCCCACGACAAAGTCTCATGCAGGTCCACTTCATGAATATGCGCTGAAAAGCCCAAAGGTCAGTGCTGGGAGCCAGGAAGTCTGTGCCGGGGGTGCAGGAAGGGTCTGTGCCAGCAGCTGAGGGATCCGCACTGGAGCCAGGAAGCGACGACGCTCAAGGTGAGCACCAGGGCTCCCCCGAAGGTTCCACAGCCGTCCTCAGCAGCAGGGAGGTCCCGAGCGCCTCAGGCGATGAGGAGAGCTGAGTTCCCATCAGGAAAGCCAGTGCGACCGGCTTCTCCGTGAGGCTGAGCAGGGCGCCGTCTTCCCCTCCGGAGCCAGGAGGCCATGCTGAAGGTGAGGGCCAGGGCTCCTCCCGAGTTCATCAGGAAAGCCAGCGTGACAAGGGCCTGCGGCAGAGCAGCTCCAGCAGCTCCAGCAGCTGCTCCTGTTCTGCCTTCAAGCTGCAGGCAGGAGCCCTCAGGCGGGCCTCCAGCGCCCAGCAAGTCCCAGTTTAATTCAGCCAAGCCTAAGAAGCTGCCCACCAGGTAGAACCCACTACACTGCCTGTGTAGCTGCTACAGCCTTCTCTACTCAGCGGGAGACCTCTGCATCCTGGGTTTTTAGGGGGCACTAGAGAATCTTCTTTTCCTGTAGCACCCCAAGAATGTCTGGGTTGTGGGTGGCAGGATATGCTGGTGTGATCTGCTTCTGGACCCCCTTGTGGTATAATTCTTTTCTCTCTTGCCTATTCTCAAAGAACTTTGCTTAGCTTCTTTGCAGGAAGCGCTGACTCAGACTGATGGATGTTCTTCCACATATATTATTTATGGCCAGACTTCTTTTTTATTCAATAGACTTTATTTTTAAAATTGTGGTAAAATACACAGAACATGCAGTCTACCGTCTTCACCATCTTCAGGGTACATTTTGGCTGAGCCAAGGATATCCACAGCACCATGGGAGCACCGTCACCACCACAGCCAAAACTTTTTCATCCCCTGAAACTGAAGCTCTGTCCCCATTAAATGATGTCCCAATTTTTTTTTTTCCCCAGCCCTTGACAATTACTGTCTCCTGGCCAGATTTTCATCTAGATTCCCTAGAGCTTAAATTTTTTGTGTGTTCATTAAGTTAAGATTCAAAATCTCTAAGTAGACTTTTTATATTCAAAAGCCCAAAAGTAGCTTTTTTTTTTTTTTGAGAAATCTCCTTCAGGCTGCTAAAATAACTCATAGCAAGTAAAAAGAGAGAGTGGATTTGACAGACCAAGACTGGAGGAGGACCATGGATCTAAGTTGATTTGGAGAACAGTAAGTCCTTCTGAAATATTTATTTGCAAGACAATACTTCCAAATATGACCCCCCCCCCATCCCCAGTAAGAGAGGCAGATCCAACTTGGAGCATCCAGCCTTGAGCAAGCATTATGAGAACTCTTCAACTTCACAACTGGCTTTGCAGACAACCCTAATAGCCAAGAGCCCAGAAAGATTCGAAGGTGGTCTCCACCCCTGTAGACTTAGCTGTGGGGCTGAGAATGACTGATGGATCCAAACCACAGCAAGACGAGCGCACCTGCACAGGAGCCAGCTTTCCGCTATTGGGACAGAATACGTGACATCTCTGTTTCAGCTCCTGGCCTGAGAGGTGGCAGGCCAAAGGTGGGTGGGTGCGATGGAGGACCGCCGCATAGCTCAGAGCAGCTGGGAGGCAGAGGTCATGGAAGAGGCTGGGAGAGAAGGGCCAATAATCCTCTTTAGATCCCAAGTGACCTTTTTCCTAGTAGCCCAGGTGGCCAGAAGCTCCTCAGTGGACAACTTAGGGATGAGGTTAGAGCTCTCAGGACCCTGTCACCTCGCCAGGCACCTCCCAATCCAGTCACGCTGACAATGATTAATCAGCAAACCATCCAGATACAAAGCCACCCTCTTAACCACTACACGTGGCCAGCAGAGGGCCTTCCGTGTCTCAGCTGTGAGGTTCTGCCCCTGCCAAGGGCTCTTCCATGTGGGCAAGGGTCACCTAGCGCTGGTGTGTTTGAGGTCCTAGGCTCCTTCTTGGAGTTACTGCGCACCACTGTCTTCAGCCCAGGCTGAACTTCGACCCCAGACTGGTCTCTCACTCTGGCCCCCTCAGCCTTGGCTCACCACGAGGCCGTACTGGTCTCTGTAGGCTAAGTTTTGCTGCAGTAACATGCGAGCCCACACCTCACATCTCATACACAACTCCTCCATGTGTGGCATTCAACTCTGCAGCACAGAAGAAATTTCCAGAGAGGAGAGGACGAGGAAGCCAGGCTCAGACTGCGTGAGGCTCATGACAAGAGGAACAGAGGGCTCTTCTTCTTCTTCCGGTTCCAGGCTCTTGGCAGCCACTGTTTACAGTGCAGTTGATGGCCAAGTCCAAGAACCACACCATGCAAACCAGTCCCGAAAATGCCATCTAGAAACCTTAGTCACAAAGATATGAATCTTTGAAAGGGGGTAGATCCCAAGTTCCTCAAGAGCATGTGTTTTGCCCAGAAGTACAAGAAGGGCTTCAAGAAGATGCAGGCAAACAAGACCAAGGCCATGCGTGCAGGCACCAAGGCTATCAAGGCCCTGTCGAGCCCAAGGAAGTCAAGCCCAAGGTCATCCCAAAGAGAGTAAGCCACAGGCTCCCTCAACTTGCCTATGTTGCCCACCCCAAGCTTGGGAAGTATATCCTTGCCCGCATTGCCAAAGGTCTCAGGCCTTGCTGGCCAAAAGCCCAGGCTCCAGCCTCTGCTCCAGCCCAGGCTCCCAAAGGTACCCAGGCCTCCATGAAGGCTCCAGAGTAAAAACCTCTTATTTGCTGATGTAAAAGCAGAAAACAAGGAGAAGGAGGAGGAGGAGGAGGAGGAGGAGGAAGTGAAGGAAGAGTAGGAGGAGGGAAAAGGGTAAGAAGAGGGAGGGGGAGGAGGAGGAAGAGGAGGAGAGGAAGAGGAAGAGAGGAGGAGAAGAAGAAGAGGAGGAGGAGGAAGAAGAAGAAGAAGAGAGGGATGGATGGTCACCCAGGGCACAGTGCACCCCTTCTAACACTTCACTTGCCAAAGAAAGTCAAATGACCTTGAGTAAATGAACTGGGCGTGGATGTGTAGCCTTCCAGGGGAAAGGCCAAGGTAAACATGTAGAGGGCAGTGGACAGCCTTTATCTAGTTCATGCACTGGCATTCTCTTATGTTTGTGATGAACGCTAACCAATGCCAGCTACTATGGTCAAGTTGCGTCCCTCTTAAAACGTACAAAGCAAAGTCTCTAGTCACAGGAGAGTGTATTTGGAGATGAAGTCTCTAAAGAGATCAGAAGGGTGAATGGGGGTCGTGATGATGGCCTCTAACCCGCTCTGGCTGGCGTCCTGATGCAAAGATGGCAGCGATGGACTCAGACACAGGAGTGGGGAGAAGGAGGCATCTACAAGCCGAGGAGAGGGGACTCCAGAGGACTCAGCCTTGTGGACGCCGTGATCCTGGGCTGCAGCCTCTGGAGCTGTGGGACAGCGTGTTTCTGTCGCGTCTGGCAAAGTGACTCGTGGATTGCAGAGCGCGGTCTGGCAAAGCCTGAAACAAGCAACCAGGCCTCAACGATGCAACAGGCTGCCTTCCACGGCGAGGCGCGCAGGAGGCCCTAGGAGCGCTGTCTGCGCGGGTGTTGGGTAGGGGTGACGAGCAGAGAGAAGGAAACACCTGAGGTGGCTTCCACAGCAGGGGCTGCAGGGTTTGCCTAGGGAAGATGGGGTAGGGAGCTTTTACAGGGGAGGGTGTGAACCGGGAAGGGACCTGGTAGGTTCTAGAACTCTCCGCTCTTTTCTGCCCACCCCACCCCACCCGCAGGGCTCAGCGGGAGGGGACATCTGGCTTCCTCAGGACTTTTTTTTCAAACCGGGAGTGCTGATGCTTGCTGGAGAGCCGGAGATGATGAATGGCCCTTGGTCATCCCAGAGGGGACCCAGAGGGCCCTGGAGGGCCCTGCTGTTGGCCAAAGAGTTGAATTTGAGGGAGTAGCTTCTCCCCAAATCCACCAGCACTGAGGGGTTCAAAAACCAGCCTCACGGTGCCCCAGCTGGGAAGTCCTCAATGTCAGCCGTTACTTCTAGCTGCTTGGGGCGCACACCCACACACACACTCCTGCACACAAATTCACGCAACTCGCGCTCATGCACACACACAGCACATGGACACACTTGTGCACGTACACTTGTGCACACGCACACGCACGCACACAAAGTTGTCAGTTTTCCAAGGTCGCTGAAACAGAGCACCACAACTGAGGTAACACAGGCCCCCAACATTTGTGGTCATTTTATCCAGGGCGCCACAAGTCTAAGGTCAAGGTGGTGGCAGCCCGGGCTCCCTCTGAAAATGCGGGAGGAGCCGTTCGTCTCCCCCAGCTGCACAGTGGCCGGTGCGTGCGCGCGCGGGCGAGGGCGCGCTGCGCCTTCTCTGCTTCAGCCCCCGCGTGGCTTTCTCCGCACACCCGGATCCCGCTCCTTTCTGCTGCAAGGACACCTGTCGCTGGCTTCGGGCCTGCGGGAAACCCAGCAAACCTGCATCTCAAGGTCCCTAACTAACCTTGCTTTGAAATGGGGTCCTTTCAAAGCCATTTTACCGCCTGATTTCAAAGCAGAGAGGAGGGAGCGCACCGGGGTGTCCTCGTGCAGTCGTAAGGCCGGGAAATACAGAGTAAGCGCGCCGGCTCGCTGCTGCGGGCATAACTTCTTTAATCTCTAGTGATTCTCAGGGCCTCGCGGTTTGGGATTAATTTGTGTCAGAGGGGAAATGTTTGCATCCAAAGAAATGGCTCTCAAAACAACAACAACAAAGCCGGGCGTGGTGGCGCGTGCCTGTAATCCCAGCACTAGGGAGGCTGAGGCAGGAGGATTGTTGTGAGTTCGAGACCAGCCTGAGCTACAAAGTGAGCTTAAGGCCAGCCTGAACTGCACAGTGAGACCCTGTCTCAAAAAAAATAAAAAAAAAAAAAAAAAAAAAGACAAAAAACAAAAAACAATAACAACAACAGCAAAGAAATGGCTCTCGAACGGCGAGATGCCTGGCCACGCAGTCATGCATGGGGCCTAATCCTACGGCGCTGGGGCTCAGCGGGGCGCTCCCCCGGGCCGCCCGCTCCCCGTCTGGCGCTGCGCTCGGGCTCCGCGCCCCAGCCCGGGCCAGCTCCCGGGGCGTCTGTCCGTTCCTCGCCCTCCCCGCTGACTGCAAACCAGCGTCGGGCGCTCCGGCGCAGAGCAGCGCGGCCCACCCGGGGGAACCCAGGCCCTTTGTAAGGGTCCCCCCCGGTCCCCCCCTGTCATCCCGGCCCCGAGGGCAGGAAGGGGCAAAGGAAGGCGCTGCGCAGGATGTGGCTTCAGTGGGTTCAGTGGGAGTTCACTTAGCGATTCGCACCACGGAGAGAAGTAAAGCAGGGCACAGGTGGGGCTGTGGGGCTTTTTT
>PVKA01047985.1:0-14028 GCA_004027165.1 Ctenomys sociabilis
GAGAGAGAGAGAGAGAGAGAGAGAGAGAGAGAGAGAGAGAGAGAGAGGAGAAAAACAAGGTCTCTCATGAGTCCAGCTGGAGTCCTAGATCCCACAACAAAATCCTGTGTAGGCCTGCTTCACAGATCTGTGCTGAAAAGATCCAAAGGTCAGTGGTGGAAGCTAGGAAGTCTGTGCCAGCAGGATGAAGGATCTGTGCTCACAGGCTGAGGGATCTGAACTGGAGCCAGGAAGAACGCTCAAGGTAAGCACCAGAGCTCCCCTGAAAGTACTACAGCCACTCGGTGACAGTGAGGTCCCGAGTTCCTCCAGCAATAAGGAAAGCCAAGTTCCCATCAGGAAAGCCAACATGACAAGCTTCTCCATAAGGCTCAGCAGTGCACATTTTCATCTTCCCCTCCAGAGCCAGGAAGCAATGCTCAAGGTAAACACCAGAGTTCCCCTGAAAGTACCCAGCCACCCTCAGTGACAGTGAGGTCCCAACCTCCTCTGAGCATGAGAAAAGCTGAGTTCCCATCAGGAAAATCAATGCGACAAGCTTCTCCGAGAGACTGAGCTGTGCGCCATCTTCCCCTCTGGAGCCAGGAAGCAGGGCTCAAGGTGAGGACCGGAGGTCTTACAAAGTGAAATGTAACAATCCCCAATGACAATGAGGTACTGAGCTCCTCCAACAATGAGAACACCCAAGTTCATTAGGAAAGCCAGCATGACAAGGTCACCCAGAAGAACCAGCAGCTTCTAACAGCTCCAACAGCTTCCTTAATAGTCTCCCATCAACTTCTCCAGCTCTGCCTCTTTTTTTTTTTTTTTTTTTTTTTTTTTTTTTTGGCAGAACCAGGGATTGAACTCAGGCCTGTGCACTTGCCAGGAAAGTGCTTATTCCACTGAGCCATCTCCTTGGCCCCCAGCTCTGCCTCTTATGCTGCTGGCAACAACCCTCAGGTGGCCCTCCCACACCTGGCATGAAGCTAGTTCAATACAGCTGGGTATAAAAGTTGACCATCACTTTTTTACCAAGATGGTGCCAAAAACGAAGCAGCAAGGCCCTGCCCCTCCCAAAGTTAAAGCCAAAGCAAAAGCTTTGAAGTCCAAGAAGGCCATGCTGAAAAGCATCCACAGCCACAAAAAGAAGATAAGAGTGTTACCCACCTTCCGCCATCCCAAGACACTGTGACTCCAGAGGCAGCCCAAATACCCTTGGAAGAGCAGCCCCAGGAGAATCAAGCTTGACCACTATGCAATAATCAAGTTCCCCCTGACCACAGAGTCAGCCATGAAAAAGATTGAGACAACAATACACTGGTGTTCATTGTAGATGTGAAAGCCAATAAGCACCAAATCAAACAAGCTGTAAAGAAGCTGGGTCACATTGATGTTGCCACGGTCAATACCCTAATCAGGCCTGATGGAGAGTAGAAGGCGTATGTTCAACTGGCTCCTGATTATGATGTGTTGGATGTTGCCAACAAAATTGGGATCATCTAAGCTGAGTCCAGCTGGCTAATTCTAAATACATACTTGACCATCAATTAGCAATTCACTACAATGAGTTTCCCTGGGATGCCCCTGGTCAGCTGACCTTAGTGAGATCACCTTAACATATAGAGTTATTTGTGTTGGACGGCTTGAATAGAGAAGAAGCTACAAGAGTCTCAGTGGTTACCCTTTCAAGAAGCTCCATGCACCCCCCTCTTCACCACCACCAGAAGCTCAGAAAGCACATGTTCCTGAGCTTTATCAATGATGGAAATTTTCTGTTTCCAGGAGGCCTGGTTATCATCAAACAGTCATCCTGAGTTTTTCTCCCTTTGCTATGTAGGAACTCTTACAGGAAGATTGCTCCCTTGGAGTATCCCAAGCACATTCTTGGCCAGCAGACAGATCCTGCTTCTTCCTGCCTACTTCCTGGCTTATCTTTCTTTTCACATCCACTGCTCACTGTTGCCTATAGGGTCTGCCAGCAGAAAGGATCAGCAATGCATGCTTGAAATCACATCTCCTTGAGAGGCTGAGGCAGAAGAATTGCAAGTTGGAGGCCTGAGCATCTCAGTAAGACCCTGTCTTAGAATAAAATTTTAAAATATCTGGAAGGGGCCAGGGAGATAGCTCAGTGGAAAAAGTGTTTGCCTGGCAAGTACAAGGTCCTGAGTTTGATTCCTGGTACCCCCAAAAAACTAAGCAACCAAACAAACAAAAAGATATGGAAGTGTAGTTCAGTGGCAGTGCTTGTCTAGCATGTGTGATGTCCTGGATTTGATCCCCAGCACCACACCTACATATATAATGAAAGGAAAAATGAAGAAAGGAAGGAAAAGAAGAAAAAAAATCAAGCAAACAAATAAGAAAAAGAGCCAGGCAAAGGACTCAGGCCAATGGTCCAGAGAACCAAGCATTGCTAAGGCAGTAACAAGGTTCTGAATAAGCATGGAAAGATGAAGGGAAATTACTACTGGTCCCCACCTTACAATGATTTGACTTAGGTGATTTGACTTGCACAGACCTGTAGACAATCGGTAGAAACCACACTTGGGGCAGAGTTAAACTCGAGGTATGTAGTATGATCCATTCTCCTGAGGCTAGGCAGTAGCAGCAAGGCACAGGGCCCAGGCAGTCCAAGATCACAGGGGAGGGACTGATATTCTGAAAGTATATTCATCCCAGGGCCCCTAGGTCCCACATGGCTCTGGACAGCTAGTAATGCAGCCCCACATGATGGTCAACTTGTAATATTGTGTGATTTTAAGGAGCATTTTTGTTACTCTAGATTGGGCTGTGCAGCAGGTGACGACTGCAAGCTTCATAAGCCCAGGGCATAGTGCAGTGCTAACTCTGCTTCCTGTACTCGCCACGTAATGGCTGAATCAACACCCACAAAGTATTTGTGTTAATGCATTGTGCAACTTAGCAAATCAAGTGCATTGCTATGGTCTGTGTGTAGATATCCCCCGAAAGCCTCATGCAGTCATGCGGCAGGCTCCTAGAGTTTGTGATTAGTATGAGACCCACTGCCAGGATTATGGGTGCAAGTGCCACACCCGCCATGGGGTGGGATCCTGAACACAATAGAAGGGAGGGAAAGAGGCTTGCTCTCTGTCACTGTGCCTCCCTCTTTGCTGTTTCTGTTTTGCTGTTTTCCACCACCATGAACTGCTGCCCTCTGCCATGTGCCACCCTGCCTAGGAGCCAGCCAAATATAAACTGAAACCTCTACAAACTGTGAACTGAATTAACCTTTCCTTCCTTAATTTTGCATGTCAGATATTCTGCCCCAGCAGTGAGAGAAGAGTGACCAAGACAGAACTTGGTAACAAGAGTGGGGTAATTATTGTAATGTTACCTGGCCATGTGGCTTAACCTTTGGAATTAATTTGGAAAAGTTTTGAGAGATTGGCAAAAGAGGCAGCCCCTGTATGCCATAAACTATGTTAGAGACTCTGGTGAAGCACAGAGAGTCAGAGTACTGATGGTAATGCTGCTGGTTAAGATGAAGTACTGGAGGCTTCAATTGAGAAGGACTGCACTGGTTGCTGGACCCAAGTCGTACATTGTACTTTAGCAGAAATTTGGTCTACATTTTGTTTGTGGGTGGTTCAAGAAAAATTTCAATGTGGTCTACTGTTGGGAAGGTGACATGGTTACAATTGAGAGCTGTTAACCAGATCTATGTCTGAAATTAAGAGTGAAGAGCCAGGAGAATGATATGAAAGATTTGGCCAGAAGGGAGGCTCTGATGGAGCTTTAGGTTGCCAGGGTGAAATAGAGAAGAATGCTATTGTTAAAAACAGGACAATAGGAAAATGAAGTGGGGTTAATCCCCCATCCCACCAAAAAAAAAAAAAAAAAAAAAAAAAAAAAAAAAAAAAAAAAAAAAAAAAAAAAAAAAAAAAAAAAAAAAAAAAAAAAAAAAAAAAAAAAAAAAAAAAAAAAAAAAAAAAAAAAAAAAAAAAAAAAAAGAAAGAAAGAAAGAAAGAAAGAAAGAAAGAAAAATAAAGTAAAGCCTTTACACCTGAAGATAAGAGTGTATTTAAATTGCAGGAAATTTTTTTTAGCCTTACCATGTACTATAAAAATTAATAAGAAAGGACTATGACTATAATAGTCCTTTTAATGTTTTCAATGTCATCTTTGAGCTATATATTTGTAATCAGGTTAATTAATCAAAGTATTATATGTTGTTTAAAAAAGACATTTATTTATTTGGTACAGAGTCTCACTCTGCAGCTTGGACTCACAGTTGTCCTCTTGTCTCAGCTCCCCTAGTGCTGGAATTACAGGCATGTGCCACCATACCCAGTTTCTTTTCTTTTCTTTTTTTTTTTTTTTTTTTGGCAGAACCAGAGATTGAACTCAGGTCCTTGCACTTCCAGGGAAGTGCTTATTCTACTGAGCCATCTCCCCAGCCAGTTTCAATGGATAGCATAGCACTGGCCAGCATGGTATGCAGTACTGGGGATTGAACCTAGGTCCTTCAGCTTGCCAGGCAGGTGCTTAGACTGCCAAGCTATCTACCCAGTTCCCAAGGTATTATGCTTTAACCTTGAATTTTGGTTACCCTTTAAATATTTTGTTTCCGGTGCAGGAATGAGTGCAAATAATTATATATATATATATATATATATATATATATATATATATATATACTCTATTGGTTATTTCTTTTGAAGTGTCAAAACTTTTAAAAAGATGAGATCCCAGTTATTGATTCTTTGAAGTATTTCACATGCAGTTTGATTTTTGTTCATAACTCTGCCTACCCCTATGTCTTTAAAATTTCTACCTAAATTTCCCTCCAGGAGATTTAGTGTTTCTACTTTAATGTTAAATCTTTGATCCATTTTGACTGTAGTTTAGTGCATGGTGATAGATGTGGGTCTAATATTAGCCTTTGGCATGTGGAAAGCCAGTTTTTCCAACATCATTTATTAAAGAGGCTATTTTGTAATTGTAATATTAATGTATATCTAAATAGGCCAAGACATGTTAACTTTTTACAAATCTGCCTAGGGACTAGTTTAAAAAAATGTGTATGGTCATCAAATTGACCGGGGTGGATTGTGGTGGACACCAACTGGTGGTCATCTTGTTACACTGAGCTGAAATGAGCTAGCATGGTGCTGGGTGGGGGAGGCCCACCTGAGGATGGTTGCCAGCAGCATGAGGGACAGAGCTGGAGAAGCTGTTAGAGGGCTGTAGGGAAGCTGTTGGGTGCTGTCAGAAGCTATAATGGGTGATGGGCTGGGGCCCATGCACTGATCTACTGGGTTGTAGTGGCAGCGAGTTAGAATGGCTCAGGAATCTCAGAACCAGCAATGAGGAACTGCTCCTAGACTGTCCTCCATTCCCTCTCCCTTGGTTAACTGGATGCTTCCTTTTTTTTTATTTTCTTGTGCACCAACCGTCCCCCAGTCAGTGCCCATTGCATCACTGTACTGCCTATGTAACCTCTGACCCCAGCCCAATCCCATAAAAGCTCCAACCTCTGTCTCCACCTTCAGGGTCTCCAGCTTCTCTTTTGGCTTCTCTTCTGTGCCTGGCAATAAAGGATTTCTTTGCTTTCACCTGGTTCTCTTTCATGTGGAGGAAGAAACCTTAGAAGGAGCTATTGGTCCCCTCGGAGGACCTTATCATGCTAGATTTCCTGGTGAACTTGGTTGTTCTCATCAGCGGAGGAGCTCGGGACCTCGCTGGTGCTGAGGATGGCGGCAGCTCAGTTTGTGGGGATCTTCATTGGCTTTCCTGATGGGAACACAGTCTCCTCATGCTCAGAGGAGCTCGGGACCTCGCTGGTGTTCATGATGGCTGTGGTACTTTTCAGGAGAGCTCTGGTTCTTACCTTGAGCATTTCTTCCTGGCTCCAGTTCAGATCCCTCAGCTTGTTAGGAGTTGCTAAAGCTAGAAACTGTTAATGTGTGGGAGGGCAGGTTGAGGCCTCATTACCTAAAGCAGTCGCGCTACATCAGTCTTGAGAAAATCATCCTGCTTGGACTCTGTGGGCTATTAGTCACTAGGCAACCCAGTGTCTTGCGACTTTGCAAAGGTA
This sequence comes from Ctenomys sociabilis, assembly GCA_004027165.1. Classification (NCBI taxonomy): domain Eukaryota; kingdom Metazoa; phylum Chordata; class Mammalia; order Rodentia; family Ctenomyidae; genus Ctenomys; species Ctenomys sociabilis. The sequence continues at coordinate 6,041 of PVKA01047985.1, forward strand.
TACATAAACACCCCTACTATTGTTGGGGGTCCTTTGCCAATCAGTGATGGCTACTACCTGACCTCAGTTGTTATCTCTTATCTTTATTTTATAAATCCTATTGCTGTTTTCTCCCAGGGAGCACTGAAAGACCGAAGGATCCCTAAATCAGGCTGCTAGCACAAATCCTCTATTCTATAGGCACAGAGCTTCTGGCTTCTATCACTGACCTTTGGCCCTTCCCAGCACAAATCCATGAACCAGGTCTGCCTGAGACCTTGTCCTGGGCTGTAGGCTTCTGGTTGGACTTGTGGGAGGCATTTCTATGAGCTCTAGATTTTCAGCAGCACTCATGAAAGATGTTAGGATTATCAGCTGAATTTTCTGGTGTTTAATGTGTGGACAGACTTCCTGCACTCTTTGTATATGATTTTTTGGGTGTTTATTACAAAACAATCTTATAAAATGTGTCCTGTATTGTATTATTTCCCCTTGCAAAACCCCAAACCAGAGCATGCATTGATTATGGATAATAGTATCCCACCTGACCTGTATTTGTGCCTAAAATCACAGGTGCTTATTTTTATCAATGCAGACATGGAAGCTTTCTCATTTGATTATCACATCTGGGCAATCACTTCCATTGCACCAGCCATGGATGCACTAGTTTCCTAAAAACAAGGTCAAACATGCCACCACTTGTGTGTTTCTATTGCTCTCCCTTTTTGCTATTGTACCACAAATATGTTTTAAAAGGAAGCTTTATCACTTATATACATTAACTATACTGTGTATTTTATACATGATCCTAGACAATTCCTCTCCTGGGCTTATGACCCAGGCCAACCAAAAGGTTGGACGGCCATACAGTACTGTGTGCTGTTTTTTGACTTATGACCTGTCAGGACTTTGACTAGGATATAATCCTTTCATAAGTCGAAGAGTCTGTGCACAACCTTGACTTCTGAAATTGAGATAGATTCATGGATTTTAGGATCCTAGAACTGTTTTAGCAGCTCCTGCTTCTTCTCTTGGAGGGCAGCCCAGCCCCAGCAACTGACTCACTTGTGGCAGCCTTACTGCACATGGCAATCACTTGGCATTCTGGCTTAGCTCTAGAATGATCCTCTTGCACTCAAAGGGAGAGGTGTGGGAAGCTGACCGGACTACAGGCCGCTATACTCACAGTGGAGTCATCCACTGGCAAGTTCAGCAACTGAGGGTGCTGATAGGCAGTAGGGCCTGAATAAAGCTCAATAACTGAAAGCATGATCTGAATGACTCTGCCTCCCCAAATCCTCCCTTTGTTCTGCTTCCTGGTCACATGACACAAGCAGCTTGTCTCTGCCAGACTCTTTTCACCTTGCAGCCAGCCAACCACAGACTGAAAATGTAAACCTCTCCAGTAAATTATGGGTATTGGGCATTTTGTCCCAAGGATGAGAAAGGAGCTAAGACACCTGGGAAACTCTTACACAGTATGGTGGAAATACTGTTTCAGACCAGTTAAATCAGTAGCTCTGAAGTGAGCCATATTATTATTGCTAACTAAAAATATTTCTCGTGTGATTTAAAGTTGCAACCAGGTACCTTAATAATTGACTGTGGCTATAATTATCAAGTATTTTTGTCAATAAAGCTCAAGTATTAGGACTTTCCTGTCTATCTGGGTTAAGCTGGAATCTTACTATATGCAATAATTGTCTCAATCATTTTTTGTTTCTAATTTTTATTAAAGACTTTCAGTGTGTTATCAGTGTATTACTCACAGATGCTTCTCTGCTAGAGCGGTCTGGAAGATGTGTTCTCTGAGTTACTTTTTCTCTATGATGTGTTGGTCAAAGTGCAGATTGTAGTCTTCTTATCATGTAGGGTCCCTATACTTGGATAAATGGGGTTACCTGTTTGTTTAGGAATGCTTTATAGATGACATCACAATATAAATGATATGGATGAAACTGATTAACCAGCAACAAAAAAAGAGGTTTCCTATTTTCATGCATGGCATAGTACCTTTTTTCATCTAAGCAAAAAGACAAGATGAAGGACCTGTCACATTCTGTTGTAGTGCAATGGAAGTTTAGAGCACACACAGATGCAGCAGAGATGACGGACTGTTCTCCCAGTCTGGAGTTCCGCTCCCGTCCTTGCGCTTGCCAGGTAGGTGCTTAGACTGCTGAATTATATCCCAGTCCTTTTAGTGCTTTCAAATTATCCTAAAAGACCTGGGATGGTGACACGTGGTGGGCAATGTTCCGGGTTCTCAGCCTCTTCAGTAGCACCTTTTAGGTTATCGTTTTACTCGGAATGGGTTGATTGAACTCAGGACCTTGGGCGTTCCAGGCAAACCCTTATTCTACTGAACTATCTCCCCGGCACCTGGAATGGTTTATTATCTCTCCCCAACTCAAAGTCTGAAGAGTCAGACTCCAGACCCTAATAAGCACAAGGTCCTGAGTTCAATCCCTGATACCGCAAAAAAAAAAAAAAAAAAAAGAGAAATGATTGGTTACAAGGAAAGGGATAGGCCTTTTTCAAACCGCAAAAACATAAGGCGCGTCCCGCACAAGAGCCCTCTATTTAAATTACAGTTTCAAAATACTACATTCTCTAAGAAGAGGAAAACTGAGAAGCCCAGCCACAGATGCTAAAAGGCCTTACCAGTCCGCGCCCGCTCGGCGGGGAAGAAGCCCCCCCCTGCCCCCCCCCCCCGTCCTCCCGCGCCCCACTGCGGCTGCGCGGCTCCGCCTGCGGGAGGGCGGGGCCGGGGCGTGAGGCAGGCGGGGGCGGGAACGCGGAAGGCGCAGGGCTGCGGCGTGGGGCGAGGGCCGAGCAGGGGGCGGGGCCGGCAGGGTGTGCGGTCGCGGGGCGGCAGGTGCGGAGCTGGCCTCGCTGCACGGAGGACCGCAGCAGAGGCGGTGACATCGCGAGGCCTGCGGGGAGGCGACGCGGCGTGGGCGGCGGCGATGCTGGAGAACCTGCGCGAGCGGCTGCTGAGCGTGCAGCAGGATTTCACCTCCGGGTGGGTACGTGGTGGGCGACCGGAAGAAGCCCGCGGGCTAGGCGGCGGGGAGCGCGCTGCGGCGCGGACGGCCTGAGGGCTCCTGCTTCCTGCGCCCGAGTCCCCCGCCGAGCAAAGTAACGAACTTCTCGGCGTCCGGGAGCCCGGCGTAAAGTAACTTTGGTGTCACCCTGGCTGTGGCTCGCAGTCGGGATGCAGGGCCTCCCGGCCGCTCCACGGGACCTGGCCCCGCCCCCGCGCCCCCCGCGCCCCCCGCGCCGCGGGTCCCCTGCGGGCTCGCGGTCCCCGGAATCTGGGCTTGGCGGCCTAACCCGGCGCCGCAGCCCCGCTTCTGCGCCGGGGGCGCGGAACTGGGCAGGCGAAGGGCAGAACTGTGGCAGTTCCCGGCGCTGCCGCGCTTTGGCCTTGCGCGGCCCCCAGCTCGCGCGCGATGGCACCCAAGTTAAGATTCCCCGGGGATTCTAGTCGGCGGCCGAGCTGGGGAACCGCGAGCTGCTGCGCCAGGCCGCCTAGCTGTTCACTTCCGTGCCGACAGATTCCTGCAGGATACTAGGACTGTCTTCATGTCAGTGTTGCTGCAGCTGTACGATGCGGGTAATGGTGGTCCTAAAGGAGTTGAGAGGAGGATTGGTGCACTCACAAAATGGGCAGTAAGCACGGTGTCGTTATTGTTACTAGTGCTTAGTTCACTTTTTCTGTTACTTTAGAAAGGTGTCACCTTTATAAGGGTTCTGTCACCTTTAGTTTACAAATCCTTTAGCACAGGTAGGGCGTCTCATTATCCTGTTTTAAATTTCTATCAGGAAAAATGTGAAAACTTTTTACTTAAGAAAAGCATTTATAGGGGCTGGGGAAGAAAGCTCAGTGGAATAAGTGCTTGTCTGGCAAGTGCAAGCCCCTGAGTTTGATCCCTGGTACCACCAAAAAACAACAACAACAAAAAGAAAAGCATTTATGCATTTGCTTGTTAAATAGTAGCAAACTGTTAAATGTTTTAGCGCTTATCACATACAAAACCTCTGGTCATTTAGTTAGGTGGTGTTAATATTAACAGTGAGCTGGATGTGGTTGCGTATGCCTGTAATTCCAGCACTGTGGAAGGCTGAGGCAGAAGGATGGCAAGTTCCGCACAGCCTGGGCAACTTTACAAGACCCTGTAGGAAAAAAATGCAGGGGATGTAGCTCAGTGTGAACGTCCTAGGTTCAGTCTCTAGTATCAGAAAAGTTTTGTATGCGTGTATAAATTTAGAAGTTTGGGAGTCATTGATGAATGTGCTTGCAGTTTTCTTCCTAGAAATTTAGAAGTAGTTACTTTTCAGAGTTCACATTTCTTGAAAAGTGCTTTGTGTTGCAGGGTCTACTTGTAGCAAGTAGCCCATCTGAGCAGCTGGTTTCCCTTGGGCGGGCAATTCCTCCGTGGCAGGGCCCCTTTTTGGGTAGTTGCTGTAACTCTTTAGGTCCGATGGCTGCTTCAGAACCCTTTGGCTCCTGAACTTTGGTTAAGAATGCTTTATCCCTTGGAGCTCCCCAGCAACGTGGACTCTGGGCTAGGTCCAAACCATGCCTGTAATCCCTGGGAGGTCTGGGTAGCTCTAAAGGTTCAGAGTTTACTCAGGGAGAAGGGCTGAGGATCTGTCTGGTCAGAAAGCTTCAGAAACTGACTTCTTGAAGAAACCGTAGTCTGGGGCCAGTTTGGAATTAGAGATCCGGAGAAAACTTCATTCCACACAGGTCCTCTGCTACTTTTCTCTTCAAACTGACCACTTTGAGCTGACAGACCACCTGACCATCAGTGTATGGCCAGGGAGGGAAAGAACTCTCCAAGTGGTGTCTGTTCTCTAGTTGGTAGACAGCTATAATCTCTGATGTTCACTTCAGGTTGTCATTTTCCTATATGATTCTTTTTTTTTTTTTTTTTTTTTTGGTCTTTTTGAGACAGGGTCTCACTGTGCAGTTCAGGCTGGCCTTAAGCTCACTTTGTAGCTCAGGCTGGTCTCCAACTCACAACAATCCTCCTGCCTCAGCCTCGCGAGTGCTGGGATTACAGGCATGTGCCACCACGCCCTTCTATATGATTCTTAGTAAGAAAAAAGAAATAGTCCATTTTAGTAAATGCTTCCATATTCAGCTAAGATGAGCCTGAGTTACATATTTGAGTATTTTTGCCTTGCTGAGGAAGGGTGAAATTGGGTGCGGTATTTGTGTAACATAGAGGTACTGAGGCAGGAGACTTCCAGAGCTGTCACACTGGACCTGGTATTCCTGCAGGACTCTGGCAGAGTAGGTGTTCAGTAGCCAGCACAGCTGCCTTCTAAAATAATTTTTTTTTTTTGTGCAGAACTGGGGATTGAACTCAGGTCCTTGCACTTGCCAGGGAAACGCTTATTCCACTGAGCCATCTCCCCGCCCCCCTAAAATAATTTTAAATACCCAGTGTTAGATTGCCCTGAGCAGTTGATTGATGGCCTTGTGATTTTCTATGTGTTCTTTCAGCATGGCTTCTCACTGTGTCCGTCATTTTCACTTTCTGAAAGTTTGTATATCCAGAGCTTAATTCTAGGAAAACATTCAGTTTCTCTTCCTCTTGCCCATCTCCTTCCCAGGTGAAACTGGACTATTCCTTATCAGCCTCATAACAGAACATCACCTCAGTGATTAAAATTAGCCCAGTGAACACAATAACTTTCTTACTTAGAAATAAAATGGAATAAAAAAATGGGAGGCTGAGGCAGGAGGATTGCCATGAGTTCAGGGCCAGCCTGAGATCTGGTGAGCTCAAGGTCAGTCTGTATTACCTATAGAGATCCCGTCTCAAACAAATAGAAATAAGGTGCTGCTTGCGATTGTAGGATAGATTCCTGGTGGCCTAGTGCCCAGGCTTCTCCCAGGGACATGTGGCTTTTGGCGTTTGCAGTGCTGGGCATTGAGCCCAGGCCTTTGTACATGCTGGGAAGCACTCTGCTGTTGGGCTGTGTCCCAGGCCCCTTGAAAAGCTTCTACACATTCTCAATAGTAACAATTTCATCACTGCTAGGGCAAACTTACCTATTTTTTAAAATTTTTATTTATAGGGCTGGTGAAATAGCTCAGCAGACTAAGTACCTGCTTAGGCAAGTTTGATTCCCCACACTGGGCCCTGCCCAGTGCGTTGAGCAGGCCACCAAGTCAGGGTGTGGTGGTGCACATCTGTAATCCCAGCACCAGGGAGGCTGAAACAGGAGGATCACTACGAGTCTGAGCTGAGCTTCATAGTGAGACCTGGTAAAAAAAAAAAAAAAAAAAAACCTTTTTTTTTTTTCCCCTGTATTTTAGGAAAGGGTCTACAGGGTGTTAAGGTTCTCACTGTTAGATTAGACTTGTAGTGATCCCCCTGTTTATAGCCTCCCAAGTGCTGGGATTATAGGCGTGTGCCATCAAGCCCAGTCTCAGTTGCCAGCTCAGTGTGCCTTGGGGGGGGGGGCAGTGTGGCAGGCCTGGGCATCAATACCCCCACCCCTGTGCCTGCTTGCAGGTGCTTTAATCCACTGAACTATTTGGCTGCCCCCCCCAAAAAAAGAACTTATTGATAACAGGTTCTTGCTATGTAGCTCCTGTGTAGCAGCTACTGGTACAGCGTGCAGTACCAGTGATTGACCCCAGATCCTTGTGCTTAGCAGGCAGGTGCTTAGACTGCTGAGCTATCTCCCCAGCCTGCTGATTAATACTATAATCGCATGCGTCTTTCTGTCCTGAAATGGATGGTGGGTCAGTTCAAAGGCCTTGGAACTGGCAGGCTTTGGTTTTACACTGAGAACTTTCCCCTCACTGAGTCCAAATTTGACTTGACTTGATTCTTAGAGCCTTTTGGAGGTTTCACTCACAGCTTCCAATTTTTAGAGATTGGCTTGAGCTCTGAGGGAAGCTGAATGTACGAAAGCCCATACTTCACATTCACCTGTGTCTTTGGGTTTTTTTTGGGCAGTTACGACCAGAGGCCTCCAAACTGAGGTAGTCAGGCAGACAAAGCCTTGCAGAGAACTGAAAATAAGATTTACCAAAGAGTTACAGCTGCCTGTCACAGGCTGGCGTTTCCTGTTTGTAATACTTCAGGTTCCAGTGATTAAGAATGAAAAAATATTATTTTTTACAACTGAAGAGTAAATATTGCCCCCTCAAAACTACCACTGTCCCCAACCTCCACCCCTGTCTAGTATCTTCATTTTCTTTCCTCCACTTCCATAATGTCAAAGCCTGCACAGAGGAGAGGATCCAGTAATTGAATTCACAGTGTGGTGTTTTACCTGAAATGTTGACTTTTCCCGAATTTTTCTTTTTTAATGAGTGGGGGAAGAACATTAGTGGTCAACCTGGAATAATAAAGATTTTCTGAATTCAAGCTAAGTGCCAGACAGTACATTAGGTGCCCAACAGTGTCCTTTTCCTTAGGAGTTTCAGGGTTTAGAGGCTGTATGCTCAGTTTCTCCTGCTTTACCATTCAGTGGGTGCATATTGAGCTGCATCCCATGGTACCCTGTGGACCAAAATACATCTTCCTCAGAGCAGGGGACATGCCTGCTGGAGACAGCAGTAGCGCGGTTCTGTAAGCCCACAGGAAAGAGTCTGTAATTTGGATGGGCTACATTGGCTTCAAGAGAGAAGGGTCTTCTAAACTGGGCCCTGAGGAAGTGGGAGAGATTGTGATAGATTTGGGTCAGGGCATTTCAGAGATGAAGCTGAGCAGAAATTCACTGATAATAGAGAAACTTCAGTGGTTTGTAATTATCAGATATTTATGGAGTGCTTGTTTTGCAACAGCCAGTATTCTAGCTGCTTGAGATTTAGCAGAGTACAGCCAGACAGCATCTGGGTTCCTGTCAGGATTGGAGCATCTTTGAAGGTTGGGTGTGGTGACTAAAATTCACGCTGAGGGAGTGAGGTCTACCTGTATTCCTGGAGAACTACTGCTGTGTTTCTGTGAGAATAACTTGGTGACTCCTTTTTTTTTTTT
>PVKA01047986.1:0-14084 GCA_004027165.1 Ctenomys sociabilis
AGCCCATGCTCCTTGCAGGAAAGGCTCTGTGTGACTGGAGCTGCAAGCTCTGGAGGGTATGGAAAAAATAAGGCAAAGGGGATGATGGCCAAAGGATTTGGGAAGATTTTGGTGCAGGCCTCAAATGTGAGGCATAGTAGGTTCGTGGATCCAAATTCAAATTAACTGGAAAACATCCATTGTTCTGAATTTTTTCCTTGGTTTTCTTTCTTTGGCACCAGAGATCAAGCTCAGGTCCTTGTGCTTCCTAGGCAGGTGCTTAAGGTCCCCCAGCCCTGGTATAATTATGATAATGTGCAACAGCAACTTACTTCAGATCTAGAGAATCCTTGTGTAATCTAATACTTCTGTTTGTATTTTATATCTATGGGACAGAAACTGTCATTGATGGTAAGCCTATGATTCAAAATTGAGGATGATTTCTGTAATACCAGGAATTTAAAAGCATTGAAATATGGACAGAATTCCTTCAGCACTTTTCTGATTTATTACCATTACTTCTATAGCACATCTCAGGAGTAAGAAATTTGCTGTGTGGACATCGCCAAACTGACCGCTGAGCACATTATTGATGGTGATTCTTTCTCTTGATTCAGTATTTCTTTCAAACAATTCATCTCTCAGGCATGTCTAGGTGTGAGCTCTTCCGCTATTCTTCATTCCTTTCCCATTTTTCTTGTTTTTCTTTGCTCTAAGAATCCTTCTTCAGATTAAGGCACCTGCATAGGCAGATGCAGAGACCAGCGTCTGATCCCCAGCATGCTGTGCTGACCCCGATCCCAGGGCACAAGGAGGTGGTGAATGAGAATGGGTGTGGTGACACATGCTTGTAATCCCAGTGCTTGGAAGGCTGAAAACAGGAGGAATACTATGAGTCCAGTCTGTGTACTGATACCCCATGGACCTCATACCAAATATATTAAGAAAGAATCCTTCTTAATTTTTAAACATACTTTTGCTTTAATTTTCTGTTTTTTGCTTATCATCTTTCCCTTTGCTTTTAAAATCTGTATCAGATATCTTTCATTTTGTCCATAGAGTTAAGCAACCCATCTCTCTCTCTTCTCTCTCTCTCTTTTGCATTTGGCATAGGATCTACAGGGTCTCACTACATAGTCCAGACTCACAGTGACCCCCTTGTGTTCAGCCTCCAAAAGCTGGGATTACAGGCACGTGCTTCCACACTCAGTCTCAATTACAATCTCAGCATGCCCCATGGATGAACCCAGCAAGCAGGGAATTGAATTCCAGCTGCTGCGCTCTGCCTAAGCAGGTATTTTAGTTCTCTGAGCTATCTGGCCAGCCCTTTACCCCATATCTTGGGGTTGTATGTCTTTTGTACAATAAATCATAAAATAATGTGGAAAAAGAAATTTGCTGTGGTAAACTGTTAGGAACAATACAGAAAACTCAGAGAATGACTTCATGAAAAACAAAGGGGAAACAGTGTATACAAAAATTAGAAAGATGAAAAGCATGTATTTCATTTATGTGAATAGATATAATGAATGCTTCCTAATAAACAAAAGTTACTGTAGATTGAGAAATATAAACATTGGCATAGAGCAGCAAATTTGTAGCATAATACAAAATATTATGTATGTATGTATGTATGTATGTATGTATGTATATATACAGTGTGTGTGTGTGTGTGTGTGTGTGTGTGTGTGTGTAACCAGTGATTGAACTCAGGCCCTTGTGTTTGCCAGGGAAGCACTTATTCTACTGAGCCATCCCCCCAGCCCCAAATTTTATGTATATGTTTTTAGTAATGCCTCATTGTCTCCTTAGCTTGTGGTCTTATGAGCATTATTTCCTATGTAATTACCTGATTAGCCATAGTTTATATCTGAATCTGTTCCTTTGTTTATATATATTTAGTGCAGGGCCTACAGGGCCTCACTAAACAGATGGACTCATGGTGGCCCACTTGTTTTCAGCCTCCCAAGTGCTAGGATCATAGGCACACGTCACCATGCCCAGTCTCCCTCACAGTCTCAGTGTGTCCGGGGGCAGGTCCAACGTGGCACACCAGGGGTCGAACCTCCTTTACTGTGTCTGCTTAAGCAGATCTGTTCTTTAAAGTCAAGCCCCCTACAATTTACTCTGGCTGAGCCTCCACAGCCTGCCAAAGGATAAATGATTCTTTAAGGTAAAGTAGTAGTAAAGAGAGAAAATACTTCTCCAGGGAAAAAAGAAGTTAAAGACCACTGGGAAATAAGCTTACTGTACACAAAATACCAAGAAAAATAACTATTGTGTACCAGAATATAGAAGTTATTGGTTTTAACTTTGTTAAAAGTGGAATCATAGATAGATGATAGACAGACAGACAGATAGATAGGATAGTGGGATGAATCTTGCCAAGATATTTAGATGTTCAGATGAAGTGAATAACTAATTTCTTTGTCGTTTAAATTGTTTGCATGATAAAAAAGTTTTGCTTTCTATTTTTGTGTCAGGAATTGAACGGACAACCTTATGCTTGCCAGGAAGACACTGTTCTGCTGAGCTATATCCTCAGCTCAGTGATTGTAAAGTTCTCTGAAAATTGGTTTTTGGATATTATATGGGAGACACTTGATTTGTTAGTATAATTTGATTGAGAAGCATGCTTCTTGTACAAAACAAATTTCCCCATAAGAAATAATAAAACTCAAATGATTCGTTCCACACCTCAGAAATGTTCATATATAATATTCACATATAATGATTGTTATACTGTAATGTAACACAAAATAATGAAAATACAAAATTTGAAGAAAAATAAACAAATTAACCAACTTTCACTGTTACTAATGGAATCACTGCTATCTGTTAGCACAACAGAATTTTCTGCTTTTTCTGCAAGTTTCACAAGGAACCTAAGGGCCAGCCACATAGCTCAGCAGATTAAAGCACCTGCAATCAGGTGCAGGGGCTGGGGATTCGATCCCCAGGCCTGCTGTACTGGCCCTGCCGCTGGGGCTCACTGAGAGTGCAATTGAGATGGGGCGTGGTGGTGTGTGCCTGTAATCCCAGTTCTTGCGAAGCTGTAAGCAGGTGGATCACTATGAATCCGATCTAGTAGTGAGACCCTGAACACACGGTAGACCCTTCTCACTACTAGATCAGACTCATTCACTACATAGATTGAACTCATAGTGATCCTCCTGTTTTTAGCCTCCCAAGTGCTGGGATTACAGGTGCACCCCGCCATGCCCAGTCTCAATAGTCATCTCAGCGCACCCCAGGGGCAGGACTGGCTAGCACACCAGGAATTGAATCCTGACCTCTGAGTTCTGCCTAAGCAGACTCTTTAATCCACTGAGTTACCTGGCCAGCCCTCATTGTAATATAGTTATCAACCCCCAATTACGTTGGTATTTGAAGTTTTATTGAGTACAAATGCTATGGTCATAATTTCCTAGAACTTGTAGTTGCTAATTTATGAACAGTATTTATTAACCCTTTAAAGTATTGAACATATGATTTATCTGAATTAATATATCCTTAATGGCCTGCTCATAAATGGAATCCTCTGCTTGTTTTCTTGTCTTCTCAAATAATAGAATTTTGAAATTTCTAATGTGCAGGTTAACATATTTTAATATTTCAGTGGGGCAATTAGGTTCTAGCTCCTAAACACATTTGAAATTCACCTCAATTCAAAATGTAATAATGAATTTCTTTGATCTCTTCACTAAAGTCCATATTCTTAGCAATACTCTGAGACTTCTCTATTATCTACTCCTCCTTCCTGGGTTATGATGATCACTGAACTAGAATCAGCCTGGGCTGTCTGTAGGAACACGGGCCTGTTAGCAAATGCGAAGTCTCAGAGCCGGGGCCTGTGCCCTGCTTGCTGGACTTTTCTTTTGTGCGTCCACAGTTCGTGACTTTGACTGTGAAGAGCATGAATACCTTACACTTTTGAATCTAGCATCTCACCCCATTTCTACATATATTTTATAGATGGAGCATATTTCACACAAAAACAAACAAATACACAAAATGAGCAAAGACTGTGAAGAATAGGGGGACAAAGAGAAAGTGAGGTAGGAAAAGAAAGATGAAAAGAACCGTGTAGAAAAAGCATTGGTCTCCAGACAAAATGCAGTTTCTTGAAAGAGAGATAATTTTTTATTCCATATTAGTTCTTAAAATATAGTAAGTTGGCTAATTTATATTTTTCGATTTTATAAAGATAAAAAATTTGCTTATTGGTTTAGAGGACAGATACTTCAATAATATTCAAAGAAAATTGTGAGTTTGATTTGAATTTGAGAAGATCAAGTTTTCTTGACAGAAAGAGATGGGGAAAGTATACTTCAGAAAGTTATTATCTCTTTACTTCCAGGTATAAATTTCAAGGATTGAAACCTTGCACACAGAAGCCATTTGCCTTATCCTGCTGTTATTGTTTCAGTAGGTTTACTATCGTAACTTTTGTATCATCCTCAGAAAAAGGAAGTTGCAAAAAGCTATACATTATAGAAACTTCTTAAAAATCTCCATCTCATCTTCAATAGAAGATAATAAATGACCATTTGTAAGCAAATACCCTGAAACGTTCACCTTAAATTTCTCAACTTACTCTACGAACCCTTACATTATTATTATTACTATTATTATTATTTAGTGTATTTGGTATAGGATCTCGCTATGCAGCTCAGGCTCGTAGGATACTTCTGCTTCAGCCTCCCCAGTGCTGGGATTGCAGGTGTGCACCACCATACCCTGTTCCGGTGTCCTGCATGGCATGCCCAGGTAACAGGTCAGCACAACATGTGGTGCCAGGGTTAGAACCCAGGTCCTTGTGACTGCCAGACTGCTTATCTCCCCAACCCAACCCTTAAATTATGATATTGTAATTCTTACTCAGATTTCTCTGAGCTGCTTTCATTGAATGATTTATCTTGAATTACACTTGAATATGTTAGATATTCACTTTTCTTTATGAAATGTTATTCAACACATTTTGCAATATGAGCCTTTCCATACTAGACCAATAATCTCAGTGTTTGCGTTTCTAGAGCAGTAGATTCTTGGTGATATTTGTTGAAATGTGTGCAGTATGTGAAATATTTAAGAATGCTATAAATAGCTGTTCAGAAAATAGTCATCCTTTCTCTCTCTCCGGGATTTTCTGAGGTCACCCTGGACCCTAGGACTTGCCCTAGGAAAACCTCTTGCATTTTATAAGTGCTGGTATGTGCTGACAGTCTATGCCTTAAATGCATGATGTCCATGTCCACTGTTCAGTCAGATACATACTATCATCACCTGCATCATCCCTGCTTTCCAAACATGTAAACTGAGATGGTGTTAAAACGTCCTGTTCATGTGTCAACTGGTAGAGATAGGATTTACTGCACATGCTCACATGCAGAGCCCAGGTTGTTTCCACCTTCTACAGATGCCAGCTGGGTTCTGTGCCATACACGCACTGATGACTGAGATGCCTGCTAAGTGCTGCATGGTCTGGTGACTTTGCCTTGCATTGTCATGACAACCAGCGCATCCACACATCCACATGGGCCAAGCTCATCATTTGACCTGGTATCTTGAGGCATTTGAGAGATAGGCTAAATATGGTGTGTATGGGGACCTTGTTGTCACAACATGGCACTCTGCTGCTTTTTTATAGTTAGAAGGAATACACTTTTAAAATGGTGAGTAAGTGTAGAGTAAATGTAGGGATGGTGAGATAGCTCTGTGGTCTAAGTGCCTGCTTAGGCAAGCTTAGACAGACACAGGGGACAGCGGTTCCATCCCAAGGACCCAGGTTCTATTCCCAGCACCACATGCTGCACCAGCCCTGACCTCGGAGTGGGCTGAGCTGGCAAAAAATAAATAAATAAATAAAATAAAAGTATATAGTAAATTCAGATCACATAAATGTACAAGCTTTACTTTTGTATGACTGGTTGTGTGTTAAGTTTGTTTATCCCCATATTACAACAAATACGTGATGTGGTGTCCCAGGACATTACAAGAGCTGAAACATCTCTAGGTGATATAAATCTTTCAGCTCTGCTATTACCTTACAGGTTCACTTTCATACATGGTGTCTAACATGGAATGGTGACAAAAATGTCATGTAGTACCTCACTGCACGGATAAATCCTTAATGCCTTTGGATTCTTGGCACTATCCTTACTTTTCACATAGGAGAAATGAAGCCTAGAAGAATGAAATTACATAGCCCACATGCAATTTGAAAATGTCAGAATTTTAAAATCTAGCAAACTTCATTTACTTTCTCAAGCTCACACAAAGAAATAGGATTTGAAATTAAGATTTACGAATTCTAAAATTCAGAATATTTCTGCTAATGTATACTTAATGAATTTGATGAATTATATTCTGAAGTTCTGAAACTCCCTTAGTGGTTATCCAACAGGCACAGTATTTGCTTCTGGAACCCTGGTGTCCAGGCAATGTTTTTCTATTTCTTTTCTGTTGCCTACATAAACAAACATTCTTAAAATCGCTGCCACAAAAATGTCTAGGTCTTCTGAATTTATTCTTCCTTTGTTACTGCCTTGTGCTCATAAACAAATACACATCAAACACAGCCTGCCTGTTCCTGAGTTTTGAAACTTTGGAAAATGACATTAAACTGTATTCAGTCTCTTACAGAAGCAATCCTCTATTCAGCACCCTGTTAGACTCAACTAGAAATGCTGATGGGAATGGTTCAAAAATAACAAAAGCCCATGCCTATTATATTTCTCTTCAAGTAGAAAACTCAAGCTTGGTAATTACCTTGCATGTCCCATTTAGAAGACTGGTCAGAGAAATGAAAATTTTACTCAAGAAACTTCATATGGAGGGAGTGAAGGGTCTTAAACGGAGGACCTTCTGTTCAATTCATGTATTTTAAATGCTACAGTTCCACTTCTGCCATCACAAATTATCTCAATAATTCCTTTGTATTGAGATAAATAAGTTATTTCTGTAGCTTATTTTTAAATACACTAATCTGAAGCTGTCAGATTTCTTTCTTTTCTGGAGGAGGGGTTATGCCAGGGATCGAAGTCAGGACCTTGTACTTGGCAGGCTATCACTTTTGCAACTGAGCTATCTACCCATCCCTATTTCTTTTTTATGTTCTTTTCTTGGAATTTTTCATAAGTCTAAGAAGCATCTTTTCTCTTCAATTTGCTGTATTTATAAAATCATGAGAGAATTACTACCTGAGTGACAATCTTTCAGTTAGTCACCTTCTAATATGTCATAGAAAGATAATTTCTCTCTATTTAGAGTCTAAGTAGTAATAAGATGGGATGACTGACTAGAAATCTTGAAGGCAGAGCCTTATGCAAAACTCAGTTATAGAATTTTGCAGTAACAATCACTATGATAAATTATCTTCTATTTTCTCTTATTGATTCTATTCAATTTTGAAATATACATCCAATTTAACAGGAAAAACCCTATCTTTCTATAGTAAAATATAGTTACATATTACTTTGAAAATAAAAATGTAGTCTTGCCAAGTAGCAAAGAAAAATGTGACCTACCTTCACTTTCTGGAAAAAAAATACCCTACAGATTATACCAAGGAACACAGCAAGCGGCCTATGGCTATGTGGAAAGGCATGGTCCTTAGCAACCAAGCACCAAGGCATATAAGGGGCGTCGGCAATGCTGAAGCTCCTGTGATGCCATTTTTCTCTTATAACAGAAAATAAAATATTCATCTTGGCAGATATCTGCCTGTATTCCAATCAGAGCAAGCATGTTGTGCTTCAGTAATGAAACATATGTTTGGTGGAATTGTTTTCCATTCTTAGTAGAGATAAAATAATTAGGCTATGCACATCACAAGAGAACCCTGTGTTAAGAATGTGAATCGCAGAGGCTGTGATTGTGGATCAGAACATATATGCTCAAGTGTTTGGACCTGCACATTTCAAAAATGTTTTACATAAGTTTAACTCTAGAACAAAATGATTTAATAAGCTAATGATGTTTCAGTTATGACATCCTTCTAAAGGGGAACTGAGACGATACCTATAAACACTCATACAGAATATGCTAGCCATTTAAGAGGGTTCCTTGTACCTTTAAATAACTAATCATTTAATTATCATGAAATTCTTATGGGACATAATTATTTTTGAAGATAAAACAGCTGAGAAATTAAGTGAGGGTATTTGCCTTAACAACAATTTTAGCTTATAAAATTTAACAAGTTACACTCTGCTTCTGATTCTCTCAAATAACAGTGGAAGTTCTTAGCTCTTACAACCAATTTAATAAATCCCTAAACCATCTTCTTCCTTTAATTATAAAGCCCGACATTTTGCTTGAATTTAATACTTAAGTTTAAAAAGTACAAGTGGATACTGTCCACAAGGGGTCGCAGATGAAGAGGAGATGACAAATGCATGGCAAAAGGGGGCAAGGGGTGTGGTGTAAGACAAGTGAGGGAAAGTGACCGTCTTACAGGAGGAAAAGTGAGCCAGAAGAAAGAGTGATGCGTGCTCCCAACGCTGCCACAGACACACGGTGTGTACGTGTAGCATGAACACCGGAACGGATGAGTTACTGCTATTTCTAGTATGACAAATAATAGTGTTGCTAGCTCTTTTAGGAATGCTATTATTTCTACTACCACATCCAGGTGAAGTCTTCAGGTGTTAATTTCGTTTTTCTCTGTGTTTTCATTTTCCTCTCTATTTTTACCCACTAACAATGGGGAGATTATTTTCCTTCCTATGTCTTTGTGGAAGAAGAAATTTCAGGACAGACATGCAGGATAGCATCATTCTCAAGACCTGACTCCTAGACTATTTTCTCATTCCCCCAAAACTAGCTAAGACAAGAACTTGGGAAACAAAGTGGGAACAGATAGCCCCAACTGATCTCTAGAAACTAGCTAATAATATTTACTAAAATGAGTTGACATTTGACATATACCTTAGTTTCTTGTGACTGGGGCAGAGTACCCATCACTCACAAGTTAAGGAAAGAAAGGTCTGGTTTAGATTAATTTTGTTTGTAGCTGTTGCAGTCACCTGGATCCAACGCACAGAGGCCTAGCAGAGCAGCAGCCATTAGGGAAGACAGCTTAGACTCTAAGTGATCCAGAGTCTTGTCTTCTCAGTGATGTTATTTCTTAGAGCAAGTTGCTAGGACATATTTTCTGGACCTCAGTACTCTCTAATAAAGACATAGGGCATTATGATTGCTTCAGCCCTAGAAGGAGATGCACAGGAAGAGAAAGGGTTTGTTTAAAGACAGTGTCACTAAATGTCATCTAGAGAGAGAAATGTGAGGACTTACAAGTGCCCAGCAAGAGATACAGAGACAGGCTGGGGCAGAAAAATGAAAACTTTGTAGCTTCCTTTTTTACTATAAGCCTTTTTCTAGAGACACAGGTAATAAAAATGATTTGAGTTTTGTTTTAACATTAGAGTCTATCTTGAACTATATCACAAAAAAATGAATAACTTACAAAAATTCCAAGAACCAAATGATGAAAAGCAAACTAATGCCAACTCTGAAATTACTGGTACATAAATTTCTCTTTTTACATTTTTTAAAAACTTAATCTTTGTGGTTTTCATCATCTTTTTTCACATTATTTCACATACAATTAACTTGTCAGGAGTAACAAAGAAATTTAATTTTATTTTTGAAATACTATAAAGCAGAGGAAAATTATTTCCTTTTAGAAAAATCTAGACAGATGAACTCACCCAGGGACTGAGTAATATAGGTACAATAGTTTCTCACGTTGCTGTCCACGACTCCTCTCCATGAACATACACATGGACTAAGACCTAATAGATGTGGGAACACACGGCCAAGGTCAGCCAGAAAAGAGAAAGACGTGATAAGCTGGACATTGTTACAAATTTTCCAGAGATATTTAAAATTGATGAAAGAACCTTGATATGTAAAAGGCAGTCTGTTAGGTTTTATTTAGATGGTGAATTTCTTTGTGTGTGTGTGTGTGTGTGTGTGTGTGTACACATGCACATGTGTGCTATGTTTAGGACATTATCGATAAATACTGTAGTGAGAGGAAAACAAAGATTTAGAGCTATAACAAAGATCATCTACTTTCTAGGGAGTTGCCATGTGGTACTGTAGCCAGAATAGATTTATGAAGATCCCTGAAGGAATTGCCCAGGCAGGAAGTTCATTACAAATCAAAGCAGAAAAGCAGCTGTACCTGCCCCAAGACTCACCTATATGAGGTGTCACCAATCCTAGGAAGGAGTATCAGGCTAAGGAATCTTGGGCAGGATTTGTGCTAATGGACTCAGCACAATTTGTGCTTTGAACTCAGCACTTTTAGGCTGAGTCCAAACATTTAGTAATGTTTTATGTACATCAATTCACATACGACACACGTTATATATTGCATCTCAGAGGTCCTAATGATATATTACTGGAGTAATAAAGGACAATTTTTAGACTTTACCATCTAATTGAAAAATCAGAAATTAATGAGTTATACTAAATAGATATGAAATTGCTGCTGTTGGAGTTGCTATGGAGATACGATAGCACACAGTGCCAGGAGATATTTATTAATCAGTAACTTCATTTGGGAAGTCAAGAAAGGACATCATAACTCTTTGATGAAGCTAAGATCTGAGTGAAGGATAAAAATGACCTTGACATTGAGGGAGAGGTATAGAGAATGAGGAGGGAGGAAAGGAGCATCCAAGTTTCATAGACATAAGAAGTACATTGTGGCCTGGCCCCAGAGAGCTAAAGTAGGTCCAGGAGGGAGGAAATGGATTTAATTTTTAACAAAAAATATTTTTAAGTGTGATCATATGATTCAATTTCCATTTCACAGACTCATTCTGGCTGCAGTTAAGAGAGGAGTGTGCCTTTCAGGGAGGAAACCATTTAGAAAAATTTAGCATTAGTCAAGGCAAGAGGATCTTGATCTGAATGAAGCATTGGTAATTGGGATGAAAGAAAGTAAACTGCTTTGAGAAATTCTTAGCAGGGATTTAGTGAAGGAATTGGCATGCAGAGTCAGGTAGAAAAAACAACCCATGATGACAGTTAAAATCCTGATATCTCAGTGACTCTGATATTAATATTCACTATAGTAGAGGACCAGGTTTTCCGATTACTCATGCATTTGGCTTAAAAATAGTGATTTTTAGACAAAAAATGAAATGTTAGATATTGAACACAAGTATGATGCCTGGCATATTAAATTTATTTTTAAATTAATTTTATTTGTACATAGTTTTAGCTATAGTGATAACATTCATCCTCGGAAATGTGTACCTGCATGTGAAATATCTTGACTTCATTTTTTCCTCAAACAAAGTTTGTTTTCATTTTTCATTCTATTCTTCTACTCTTTTCCATTCCTTCCTCTCCTCTTCCCTCTCTTAGTTCCCGTACCTTTTGTATATTTTCTTCCTATTTCATAGTATCTAGAATACAGTTTGGTCTTCATTTATTCTTTGTTTCTCACATGTGTGTGTTCAATCTATTTGGGTGCAATTTTCTTTTACCTTTCCCGCCACCTCAGGGACGGCTGCATCTCAGGTTTATCTAAACATCCCTCTCAAACCTCAACCCTGGCAAAAGGCCATAAAAGCCTCAGCCTCCCTTTATTCTAATCCAGAGAATTGCTTATATTCCCAAATTCTCTCCATGTCCTCCAAGATAATAAACTCCCTTTCCCTTTATAATGAAGCCCCTTTCCCTTTTTCCTTCTGCCTGTTTCTCTGGTGTGACACCGTCAAAACCTATCACAGACAAGGTGGAGAAAAAGGCAGAGGAATTCCTCATTTTAAATGAGATGAATGAGAAGTGTAAAGTGTTAGGAAATGCTGATGAATTTTATAGAAATACATGACCCAAATAAAACTGTAGCAATGTGAATAATGAATCTATTTAACAATAATGCAGTACCACATTTCCATGAAATTCTCAAAAGTAGGCAAAAGCAAGTGTAAGTGGACAGATTCTTTCTTAAAATGCATATACATGAAAACACTCCATTGAGCAATCAGATAGCAGGGACTCCATTAGTGATTGTTGACGCTGTCCTACACAGTAATCCTGTCTCTTTTGTCTTCCTCACACCAGATGTGGATTTTCAAGTGTGAGTTAATGTATTTATTTTTCTGTATATTTTGTAATTTATCATGGCATTACAATCATTTCTTTATGAATATTTTTTGGGTTGTAGAACAAATCAATTGAACTTCCATTCTTTCTCATGGGAGGAATGAGTTTGATATAAATTATACTCTTTTCTAAGATGTTAATGTATATAGAAACATCATCTACTTTAGAAATTATTTTTCTTAGGAAAGTCAATAAAATCCAGCTAAGCACTACAATATCAAGTGTAAAATAGCATAACATGTAAGTGGAAAAATAAACAAATAACTACTTTGTCAGAGTAAAATCTATCTAATTAGTTATAAGTTTGAAACTCTAGAAATATCTAATTTCAAAAGAAAAGTTTATTAACATACAAGATACAGACAAATACTGAAAATTTAGGCATGTAGTATCTACTGTTTACTTTTCAGTAGTCAACAATGTTTCTTTATCTTTATTAGAAGTGACATACCACAAACTCTATGTCAGAGCTGCCTTTAAGAATTTGTCTGGGGGTTGTGGAGATGGCTCAGAATAAGCACTTCCTTGGCAAGCACAAGGTTCTGAGTTCAATCTCCTGTTCCACACACACACAAAAATAAATAAATAAAATAATCTGTCTGAAATTTGTAGCTAATATAGCATCCATTTTTATTATTATTAGAATAAAATGGTATTGATAAGTGACTTCTCTAGCAAAAACAGTCTAGAGACTGGTTGTTGGCTCTTTGTATTTTTTGACGAATTCAATTAATACTGAATTCAATTAATAGTAGGAGTGAAGATAATGCATTTTTGTTTTCTAATTGATTGTTCATGCAAATATGAAAATAAAATTTATTCTTTACTTACTCTTTTGAAGTCCAGGGCAACATTTCGTTCTACATGCAAATAAACTAGGTAATTATCTGTCCAACAGTTGAAAGGTTCAGAGATTTCATAAATGTATTTGAGAGATGGGGAGAGACAGAGAGAGACAAGATATACAGAGAGGTAAGTAAATATATAGAGATGGTTAAATATGAACATAATATTAGTTTTTCTCTTCTCTTTGTATGCACATATACACTTCTATATTCTTTTTAAAAATATTTTTATTTTTACTTTAATATATTTGGTTGTTACAGGGTCTCAGTATGCAGCTTGGACTTATGGTGATATTCTTGCTTTCAGCCTCCCCAGCACTATTACAGGCCTGCACCACAACGCCTAGACTCTGGCCAGCTCAGCCAGACCTGGGGCTAGGGCTGGAATGGAATGAGGTGCCAGGGATCAAATCTCAGTCCCTGTACTTTGCCTAAATTTGCTTAAGCAGGCATTTTAGTCTGCTGAGCTATCTCACCATCACTGAGTTCTATGTTCTTCAGCGCATGCCTAAATCAAAGCTGGCAAACTATTTATTTATTTATTTATTTACTTACTTACTTAGGACCAGAGATCAAACACAGGACCTCATGCTTGCCAGGCAAGGGCTTATGCCACTGAGCTAACTCCCTGCCAACTCTTTTAGACCTTTTAGTGACACAAATAATCCCTGAGGCACATGTGCTATAGGTACATTGCCACTGCCTTAGATGACCACTATTCACTACCACGTGTGAATTCTTTAAAAAGGGGTTTAATTATTTAGGCTAAAATCTGAAAAAAAAAGCAGTACTTCTTATTAATGATTGAAAGTTTTTGCAATTTATTTAAAGTCACTGGACTAATAATATCCATCATCAACAATACAGTGTAGACTCACGCCTCAGAGTCTAGAGGTACAGGCTGACCCAGACCCTGTGCAGTAAGCTTCGTTAGGCAGGGTGTTCACGTGAGAACTGAGAATAGTCGTGATGCGCGGGACTCAACAAGAAAAGCATGGAATACTGGAGGAAGAGTTGAGGAACAGAAAAACCTTGGTTTTTCTATTTGAGACAGCTGAAAGGTAAAATTGTCTGCTGACTGTATTGATAAGTTTATTTAGTTTCTTGGGCAGATAAGCAGTGTAACTTAGA
>PVKA01047987.1:0-14029 GCA_004027165.1 Ctenomys sociabilis
AGTAAAGGAGGTGATTTGAAGAAGCCTGCCTGAGAGGGTGGATGGAGTTGGAGCAAGATTTGTAGGACAGTGCAGGGACTGGAGCTGAGAGGAAAGGAGGCGGGGGAGGGGAAGACAGGGCAGGTCACAGTTCCCCTCAGAGGCCTGTGTGGCTCCACAGGGGAGCACTGTGGGCTCTGAGCATAGGAGTCACAAGCTTCAGTCATTGGATGGAGCAGGGGAGCCCTGGGGAAGTGGGAGTCCCAACTCATTCCCCACCAGATAGGCTGTGCGCTCACTGGCTTCCATTATAGAAAAGCATGGGTGGGCTAAAGGCAGAAAGAGGCCCACAGGGAGGGGAGCATGTGTGTGTGTGTGTGTGTGTGTGTGTGTGTCCTGCACTTTTATACGGTTCTGGGGTGTCCTTAGGGTGGGCCACCACGGGAGGACTGTATCCAGTAGGTCTGCTAGCCTCCCATGTGATGGGCCAAGTAAGAATATACAGCACTTCACAGGCTCCAGGTTCAGAGAGTGCTGCGACTTCCCAGTGCTGTGGGCGACAGTGGGCCCGGCATAGAAGGGAATGTGTGGGCAGACACAGGGGACTGTGGGCAGATGTGTGCGGTTATATTGTATCTTTATGACCCTTAGGAATGTGGGGACCGGATGGGTGGGATTCCTAGAAAGGAGGAAGGCACTGTAACCACAGGTAGCTTGTGACCGAAGCCGCAGTGTTTCTTAGGCACACGGCACACTTGCATCGTTCTTGCTTTGCCAGTCTTCAGCTCTCCTGCCTTCACCTGCTGACCTTGCTTGCAGGAGGGTCTGACTGACTGCTGTGTGGATGACCTGTGGGCTGTGGAACTGTGCCGCGC
Source organism: Ctenomys sociabilis (assembly GCA_004027165.1). Classification (NCBI taxonomy): domain Eukaryota; kingdom Metazoa; phylum Chordata; class Mammalia; order Rodentia; family Ctenomyidae; genus Ctenomys; species Ctenomys sociabilis. Next base: position 855 of record PVKA01047987.1, read on the forward strand.
TGTGCAGCAGCAGTGGTGTGGCCAGAGTGTGTGGTTCTTTTTCTGATTCTTGAGACAAGTTTATCTACTTATTTATTGTATTTTAGGGAAGGGTCTACAAGTGTTCAGGGTCTTGCTACTAGATCGGACTCACAGTGATCTGCCTGTGCACAGCGTCCACGAGAGCTGGGATTACAGGGGCGCTCAACCACGCCCAGTCTCAGCATGCCCGCATGGCAGGCCCAGGAATCCCAGGCCCCTGCGACTGCTTGCAGGCTCTTTGGTCTGCTGAGCTATTTGGCCCGCCCTTGAGATAAGTTTTAGTGATTTTGTCACCTAGGTTTTGAAATACTTTGGCTGTTTAACAATGGCATTTGTGAAAGGTTCCAGGTCCTTTCTTGCTTTGGGGAAAGGTGGTTATCTTGGTGCTGTTTCTAACACCATCAGGGGAAGCCCAGCGTTTGTCTCCCATTCACTCCACAGGTAGTCTGTAAGCACCTATTACGTGGCAGGCACTGTTCCAGGGACCAGCGCTGATAAGGTCTTGGTATTCAGGGGGCTTCTAGTCCAGTTGGGGTGCAGGCAGACAACTATCTGAGTGGAGATGTCTGCTGGCCTTGTGAGAAGGCCTCATAAATAGCATCCCTCCTCCCAGCCTGAGTTCTGAGCCAGTGAAGGGTAACACGTGAGGATCTGCAGAGGGCTACAGCGGTATGGTCGTTCCTTCAGAGAGGCTGAACCGGGTGTTGTGACAGCATGAACATGAAGGGTGCTTGCCGGGCTCCTACTCCCTGCTCGCTGTCTGACAGCCCGCTACAGAAAGGCAGGGTCTGCAGATGGCCACTATTGCCTCCTGCTAGTTTCCTCAGGAGGCAAAGGCAGGATCCCTGAAGTGTCACCTCCATGTGATAGAGCTCATGATGCAGTGGCTGCTTTCCTGGCATGGACTCAGGTTTCTTGGTGGGGAGAAAGACAGGGACATTTACACAGATTTCTGGGCAGATGTGGCAGGAAGAAGAAGCAGTTCACTGGAAAGGCCAGGGAAATTCTCACAGGAGAAGTACGAAGAGGAGGAGGACAAATGGTAGAGAATGCCCACGGAGGGGCCCACTGTAGTGGGGGTTGGCCAGGCCCCCTGAGAAGACATTCGTGTAGAGCCCTTAATGCCACAAAATAAAAGCCATGTGAGTGTCTGGAAATGAGCTTTCCAGGGAGAAGGAAGAGCAGGGACCGCAGACCTGCAGCAGCAAAGAGCTGCGGATCCAGGAGAAAGGCCGATGTGGCCGGAGGGCCGGGTGCAGCGGAGAAGAGGAGATGGGAGAGCAGCGGCAGCCGGGGCTGCTCCCGGGGGCTGCGCAGTCTGAGCACAGGCTTTCCCCCAAGTGGAAGGAAGCTTCTGGAGTTTTAAGCAGGGAAGACGGATCCAGGTCTCAGTTCCATTCTGGCTGTTGTATTCTGGAAACAGACTGGGGTGGCCCGGGGAAGCTGGAGAGCAGCTGGTGGATATGCAGGCTGCACCCACAATTTAGCTACTTCAGCTGTGCTCCTGTAAGCATAGGGGTGCGTGTGTCACTGCAGCCTGGTGATTTCTGCTCTTTCAGGTGACATCTAGATGGAGAATAGCTGGGTGCAATGGAATTTCCAGTTTCAGTGTTTTGCAGAATCTCCATGATTTCCGTAGTTGTGCCAGTTTGTGTTGCCACCGACTGTGGTGGTGGCTCTGACTGCGTTGGTCATGGGGTGGTGCTGGAAACATTTGCTGATGGGGTTTCAGAAGGATCTGAAGAGGAGGTTAGAGCAGCAAACTCGATAACTTAGAGTTCCAGGCTGAACACCTGTGGATTGCCGTTTACTGAGATCTGGGAAGACTTGGCGGAGGGTTGCTTTACAAGGGCAAATTAAAAGGTCTGCTTTGTCCAATTAAAATTTGAGATGCTAATCAAACATCCAAATGGAGCTGTCAGAGATGCAGTTGAATGTATACAATTAGAGCTCATGGCTAGCAGGAGATACCCAAGACACTAGTGTAAGGGTTAGAGACATAGTGATGAGGTCCTGGGCCTGGACATGGTAGGCAGAGCGCAGGTTGCACAAGGAGAGGGCCAGGAGGTTAGCCCTAGGACATTCTAGGATTTGGTGGCAAGAAAAGGAGAAAAGACAACAATGAACATCAATCAAACTATGAAGCTTGTGTTTTAAAAATCATGTGATACAACTGTTTCAGAAATGAGTGGGGTTGGCTAAAGGATAATTTCATTACAACTGGACAGTCAGAAGAGGCTTCTTTCCTGCTGGATTCCAGCTGTACCCACCCCCAACCGTTATGCTGAATGTGGCTCTACAGGGCGCAGCTTTCACCCAGCTTCCCTCTTCTGCATTCTACTATAGCCTTGGAGAAATAGCCTAAACAAGTGTTTTCACATTCAGCACAGAGTCAAGTGTACCCACAGGTACATGATGGATCCAAACCCTGTGTTAAGATATCACTTATTAACAACACCATGAGCAAAGGCACTGGCAAACTCCTGGGTAAGTTCAGAGGCGGGAGATACTATTTCTACAATATAACATCAAAGAAATTTCTATGGAGGGAATTTCATTGTTCATGAGGCCATAGGTGAGCAAAGGGCCGCTCTCAGTGACCACATGGCAGGGTTGCCAGGGTTGCACTTGGAGGGGAGAAGTGGGCTTCTGGCAGTTGCAAGCATGAGATACCGGGAGAGAAACAGCAAGGCCATTGTGGGAAGGGGTGGGCCCCGGGGCGGCTGCTGCAGACCCTGAATGTAGGCTGTGGGGCTCAGATGTCATTTGGAGAGCCCTTAGGGACTCTGGAAAGCTTTAACACAGAGGAGCAAGTGCTTTCCCTGGTCTTTAAGAGAGAAGCTTGGCTCAGCAGCCATGCAGAGCATCAAGGGAGGAAACTGAGGCAGAGACCACCCAGGAGACCATTGCCGTGTTTTAGTGTGTTGTCAGAGACAAGTTTAAAAAACAGCATATATACTGGGGAATCTTGAGATCTCTTGTTTTGAAGATGTGACATCTTCACCATAGAAAGGACTCAAACCTAGAAGCCCCACAGGAGTGAGTGTGTGGCACCCACTCGTGGGGCTCTGCAGTCTGTATGTCCACCATCAGAGCTGCCTGAGCACCAGAAGGTGGTGACAGGCTGGCTGGGCCCCCTCTCTTGCATCCTGGAGAGGCCCATAGCCAAAGAAGCTCAGACTGAACATGCTTCGGTCCTGATGAAGCCGATTGGGAATTTCCCCCTTTCCCTGAGAAGTAAGCTTTCCTTGCCTGTTTAGGTCTCAGGGGTTGTGTGACTGCTTATTCTTTGATTACCTGTGCTCAGAGCCTAGGTCAGATGCTGGCTTAGGGCCATGTTTAAAATGTTCCAGGCTAGACCAAAGTGCATGCATCCTTCCTTGTTTTAATCAGCGCTTCATATACTCTGACAGCACTGGAATGTTTGCTTTCCACTTCTGGGCTTCTGTGCTAGACACCCAAGCCCACATCCTTTCATGTTCTGGACACTCTCTTCCTGCTCTGGCCACATCTCGAAACTATCTGTTATGCGTTTGTTGCCTTATAGTTCTGTTCCCTGATAGCTATGGGACTTACTTGATTCCAACTGGAGCCTTTCAGAAGATAATTTCTTAACCAAGAGTAATGGTTGATAGGCAAGGAGTACCAGCCTTTGCTGGAGACATTTGGACAGTAAATACATCTTTCATGGAGGTGGCATTCAGTTTGCACGAAGGGGAGCAGACATGCTGACTCTATTTTAAAGTTATGCTTTGACATCTTCCTTCTAATGGATTGGAGGTCATTCCTCCTTCTGCTTCATGAAGATAGCAGAATACATGGAAGGAAGGAGTAACCCACAGATGTGGTGTTTGCCAAAGATTAGTCTGGGAGTTTGGGACAGTTGTCCTAGAGAAGGGCTGGGTGTTTCGTGAAGGGGCCTTTCAGACATCCATGTGAAGGCTGAGTGTGTCGCCTCTCCCAGCTCCAGGTAGTCAGTGGACACAGATGCAGAGCACTTTCTGCAGAGCTCAGAAGGGAGAGCAAGGCCTTCTCAGAGTGTGTGGTTTCAGGGAGGGGTGGACACGTGGGTGGAAGACAGGCTGCTGTGTCAATTGCTCATCTGGGGCCCCGGCGTGAGTGTACTTCAGCCCCTTCATCCGCAAGCTCTGGGCTGCTGCTGCTGCTGCTGCTGCCCACCCGGTGCGTGAGAGGAGAGTGCCTGGCTCATCAGAGCTGGTGACAGCAGAGCACAGCGGGCCCTCTAACTTCTGCAAGTCTGGAGCCCGTCTCCAGTGGGGACCATCCACTGCTGTGAAGCGCCCCCTTCAGCCACTGGCCTCAGCTGGTTGCGTTCTCTACTCTTCCCCAGGCTGGTTCTTTCAGTTCATTGAAGTCTCTAGGATTTTTGAGAACTCTTTTTTCCTGTTTGGCAATTTTTAACCTTTTATATATTTCAAAATTAATTTTATTCTGTAAATAAGAATTGAGCAAAATAGCATTTTTGAGAGTCTTTTGCAAAACTAGCATAATTTAAGAGTCAAGAATTGCAGCTCAGAGATTCTTATTATCGCCCATCACATTTTTGATTGTTAATGAGATATTCTCTCTGTTAATTGTTACAAACCAAGGTTTTGTCCTGTCCTATTTTAAAGCCTGCTCATCTTTCTGCTCACACATCCTCACTTCTCTTCTAGTTCCTGAAACTGCTCCTGTCATCAGGAATATCGAGAGCTCCGGTCCCGACACTGTGGAAGTCAGCTGGACTCCACCCCAATTCCCTGGTGGACCTATTTTGGGTTATAACTTACGACTGTTCAGCAAAAGTCATAAACTCGACTCAGGGACGCAGAGAACCAGCTTCCAGTTTTACTCTACTCTGCCAAATACCACCTACAGGTAAGAAGTAAATGGCCCAGAGGAGCACTTAGCCAGCCTGGCTGCAGACATGATGGTTAAGAATACAGTAAAATGTCACTTAAAAAGCTGAAATGTCTCTTAAGACTGCTCACTGGCTCTGTGTATTGGGTTGGAACTAGTGCTTCTTTTTCCTATGCATGTGGAAGCGAAGTAGTGAGAGATATCTCCATGTATTACTTTATTCGGTGGATCCTTAATAAACAGGAGAAAATAAAGACATAATCACCAGGTGTGCTATTTCTCATTAAGTTCAGTGTTAAAAAGGTTAGGAGGTTAAACTTTGTCAAGGGTATTTTATTAGCCACTGGGATTATTTTACTACTGTTAGCTGTGTAGAATTCCTTCAAGCCGCTTTCAATTAGGGGAGGCCCGGGAGTCATGCCAGTGGCAGAGTCCGGTGCTGGCCTCAGTGAACCCGAACTTCTCTGTGGGGAGCGTAGACAAGGGTGCGGTGGATGGTCGGGTTGGTGCTGGCGAGCGGCGCTAAGTACGAGATACGCGGTCACCACGGCGCCCTTGAGACGGAACCCTTGCTGCTCCTGTTTTTCCCTCATGCTCACACCATGTGGAACAAACACTTTTCTCTCAATTGTTTTTTGAATAGGTTTTTCATTGCAGCAGTGAATGAAGTCGGCGAGGGGCCAGGAGCAGAGTCAGGCGTTGTCACTGCAGCCCCAGCAGGTAGGCCCAGGCACTCTTCTGCTTAGTGTTGCTGTGTGTTTGCAGTGCGTAACAGCTGTGCTCATCTGGGGATACATAACCTTGGTCATTTTTACCTTCTCTCCTGCCCACTCTGCTCCCTTTCCCTTTCCTATCTCTGTAGTCTACCTCCCTGTTTTGCACCGTCTCTGTTTTATCTTGCTTTTTAAATTATTTACATTTTGGGTTTTTTTTTTTTTTTTCATATAAGATGAACTCTGTGATATTCATCCTTCCACGTCTAATTTATTTAAATTAACATTGTAGTCTTAAGATCAAGCTGTATTTGTACCCATGACTCGATGTATCCTGGATGGCAGAGCCTACTCCGTGGTGTGGAAGGGCCGCCTTCTCCTTATCGTACATTTGTTGGTGGCACAAGGCTACCTCCAAAGCTTAGCTGCTGTGAGCCAGGCTGCTGCGAAGGTGCAGACATGTGGGTCCACGTAACATGTGTGTGCAGAAAAGGGAGAGCTGGGTTAAATGGAATTTAGATTTTTATAATTTGTTTTTTGGCACTGGTATTGAACTCAGGCCCTTGCGCTTATGAGGCAAGCGCTTATTCTACTGAGCCATCTCCCCAGCCCCAATCTTGATAAATTTTAGAGGCATCTCTGTGCTTATTTGCGTGGTGTTTGCGTTAGATTACATTCGCTCCAACACTGTGGGGTGGTTCTTTCTAGCACCCTCACTAGCATTTTTTTTTTTTTTTTGAGTCTTTAATTATAGACATTCGTATTGGAGTAAGACAGAATCTTAGTGCTACATTCCTCTGATGGCCAAGGATGCTAAACATTGTCTGTGTACTTTTAGGCTGTTTATACTGCTTTTTTGAGTAATGGCTGTCATTTCAATTATCAATTTTTTTGATTGGGTCTTTTATCTTTTGAATTTACTTTTTGAGTTTGTATGTATTCTAGATATTAGTACTCTGAGGAGAGTTGGAAAAATTCTTCCCATTTTGTAGCTTGTCTCCACTTTGTTGGTTGTTTTCTTTCCTTTGTAGGAGCTTTTTAAGTTGATACAATCAGATCTGTTGATTTTTGATATACTGTACATCTGTGATTGGGGATGTAGTCAGAAAGTTTTGCTTATACTTATGTCTTTAAGAATTTTGTGTATTTTAATCTTTAGCAGATTTAGTGTTTCTGCTTTTGTAGCTAGGTCTTTGATCCATTTATTCTGATTTTACTGTAAGGAGAGATATAGATGATTCACTCTTTATAGAGAGAGCCAGTTTTCCTAGCACACTTGTTAAAGATGCTGTCTTTTCTTGAGAGTATATTGTTTAGTCCCTTTGTCAAAAATAAGATGGCTCTAGGGGCATAGGGTTGTTCTTGCATCTTCAGCTCTATTCCACTGGGCAATGTGCCTACTTTTGGGCCAGTACTACGCTGTTTTCACTGCTATGCTTTGTAGTATAACCCGATATCCAAGGTTGTAACATCCTCTGCCTTGTTCTTGGAGTCACTTTGGGATGTTTGGATCTCTTCTGATTTCATAGACATTCTTAGGGTTGTTTTTCTAATTCTTGAAGAACGCTGTTGGCATTTTAATTGGAAATACATTAAGTGTATGTTTGCATTATTTTTGGTAATAAGACCATTTTGACAATATTTTCCTAACCATGAACAAGAGACATGTTTCCATATTCAAAGGTCTTCTTCAATTTCTTTTTTTTTTTCTTATAGTATTAAAATTTTTGTTATGGAAGTCTTTCACTTCCTTGGTTAGGTTAATTTTTAGGTATTTAATTGTTTTGAAGGCTACTACAAGTGCATTTGTTTTCTCAGTTTATCAGTGAGTTTGTTATCAGTGTACAGGAATGCTACTGATTTTTGTGTGTTGATTTTATATCCTATTACTTTGTTAAATTTTCTTATTAGTTCTAAGAGATTTCTACTTTTTTGGGGAGGGATTTCATATGTAAAGGACTATGTTATCTTCAAAACATCGTAGTTTAACTCCTTTTATTCTCATTTATGTCCCTTTTATTTCATTCTCTTGCCTGATTTCTTTCTCACTAAAGTTTCAAGGCCATCTTGGACAGGAATGATATTTTACACCTTTCTCTTGTTCTGTGTTTTAGAGAGAATTCTTTTAGCTTTTCCCCATGTGGTAAGCTATTGACAGTGGGTTTGTCAGGAATGGCTTTTGTTTGGTTATGGTAAAAAGAAATAAGCCTATTTTCTTCAGGGCTTTCATCATGAATGAATATTTGGTCTTGTCAAAGACTTTTTCTGCTTTTATTGAGGTGATCATGTGATTTTATCTTCACTCCTGTTGATGTGGAGGACTGTATGTATTGGTTTATGTAACTGAACCATCCTAGCAACCTTAGGAGGCAACTGGGTCTATACATAATGTTTTCAGTGATATGTTATGTTCCATTTGCAGGTACTTGTTAAGGATTTTTAGATTTATTTTCATTGAGGGAATTGTCCTGTAGTTTTCTTTTTCATGTGATTTCCTGTCCAGTTTCGACATTAGCTTCAAGGAATGAATTTGGCAGTGCTCCTTTCCTTTCCTTTCCATGGAAAAGCTTGAGGAGAGTTGATATTAGTTCATCCTGTAGTTCTGGTAAAATTCAGTGGCAAATCTGTGAGGTCTTGGGCTTTTATTAGACAGTAGCATTTTTATTTCTACCTCTATTTCACTGCCTGTTATTTTTCTTTTAAGAGTTTTTATATTTTTTGTTTTAGTTTTGCTTATCCATGTAAGCCTAGGAATTTATTCATTTGTTCTAAATTCTCTAAGCTATCAAGACAGCTCCTTGGCATCCCTTGGGTTTTGGCAGTGCCTGTGTGTTTTTATCTTTTGCATCTCTAATTGCAATGGTCTGAGCCATTCCTTCATTTGTGTGGGTTTTGCTAAGGGTTGTCAATCTTGTTCAAACCAACTCTTTGATTCACTGATCCTTTATTTTCTTAGTCTCAATGTTATTAATTTTTACTCTGATCCTTTAATTAATTTCCTTCTACAAGTTTTTAATTTGCACTGCCTTTTTTTTAGTATCTTGGGATGCAACATTAGGCTATAATTGTTCTGTTTTTTGAAAAAAACTAGATATTTACAGCTATAACTTCCTCTTAAAACTGCTTTTTCATTGTACCCCATGGGTTTTGGTATGTTGTGCTTCTATTATTATTTGATTTTAGGTATTTCTTAATTTCTTCTCTGATCCATTGATACTCAAGGATGTATTACTTAATCTTCCTATGTTTGCACTGCTTCCGTAGTTCTTTTGTCCTTGATTTCTATTTTCATTCCTCTGTGAGCTGGTAGTATACAAGAGATTTCAGTTATTTTTGTATTTATTTAAGCTTACCTTATGGCTTAAGATATCTGTTTTGGAGAAAGTTCTCTGTGCTTCTGAGAAATACATGTATTTTGTCTTCAGATAAAACACACTGTAGATATCTTTAAGCCAATTTGTCCTACAGTATGGTTCAATTTTGGTATTTCTTTGTTGCCTTTTTTTTGTCTGGTTGACCTGTTTGTGAGAGTAGAGTACGGAAGTCTCATGCTAGGATTATACTTGTGTCTCTTTGTCCTTTTATGTTCAGTAGTTTTGTTTTATTAAATTGGATATCTATCTACTTCCATGCAATTGTTATCTCTTCTTGTTGAAATGTTCCCTTTACCAGCATATACAGATCTTTATTTCTTCTGATCAGTTTGGGCTCGAAGTTCACCGTTTCTGAAGCTAGCAGAGCTGCCCCTGGTTGCTTCTGGGCTCGAGGTGCATGGACGGTCATTTTCTGTCACTTCGGTCTGTGTGCTCCCTACAGATGAAGTGTCCTCTCCGCATCAGTATGTGCTGGGTTTTCATTTTCATTAATGCGTTTGGTACAGACTTTCACTATGCAGCTCAGACTCATAGAGGTCCTTCTGTTTCAGCCTCTCCAGCTCTGGGATTATGGGTGTGTGCCACCGTGGGGCTGGTGCAGCCTGTGGGGCCGGGGATCAAACCCTGATCCAAAACTCTCAGTCTTCTTTCTGCTTTAGTCTGAATTCACTGTGCTCTTCCTCCTTAGTTAAGAATAGAGACACCTGGCTACGAAGCAGTTGGGCCGAGCGTCCAACCGCTATGCTGTGGCCAGGAGACTGGTTATTCAGCTTAGTCCTTTCCTACAATTTCTCTCTTGCCCACCAGTGAAGAAGGGGCTGGAGGCCTGGCTGGATAGCTGAGCAACTTCTCATTCTCGATGCAAGCAGAGCTCTGCTAGGTTTCTACCTGCTCTCTGGGGCTCGGGACTAGCCGGAGGTTTTCCTCTGCCAGTTTCAATTACACGGGGTAGAATACAGCAGGACTGGTCAAGCATCTGGTCTACCACTGATATCTACAGAGCCTTCCTCCATTGTTAACCCTTTCTCTTCACACTAATCCCATTGAGGGTGAAGACTGAGTTAGGATCAGTGAGCCCTAGGGATAGAAAGAGCAAAGACACAGTCCTGCTCAGGCATTCGGAACCAGGCATTGTGAGATCTTTTCTTTTTTTTTTTTTTTTTGTCTTTTTGAAACAGTCTCACTGTGTAGCTCAGGCTGGTCTCGAACTCACAACAATCCTTCTGCCTCAGCCTCCTGAGTGGTAGGATTGCACTGTGGGATCTGCAAGACAGTGATTTGCAGGGTGCACAGCAGTGTGACTGGAACAGGACCAGAGTGGCGAGAGTCCCACAGCCCTTGGATGAGGAGCTCTGCTCCCACATGGGATCCCACCTTCCACCTTCCCTCTCAGCACTGCAGAGGTCAGCACCCAACAGAAGCTGCTGAGCCTGCTGCCCTTGCAGCTCCTTGTCATGGGCCCTGAAACACCACGGAAGCCAGGGGGCTGGGAATACCGCTGGGGAAGCCTGGAAAGAGGGGACGGAGCAGGCCAATAGCTGGAGAGTGGTGGGGTCAGGAGGTGTCACGCAGCATCCCAAGCTGGAGAGGCACAGAAGGAGGCAGCTTGCCCCTTTATTCCGTGGACTGAAAAGCAGCAAAGTGGATCTGAGTGTAGGACCTGGTGCAGAATCTCAGTGCTGGCATCTAGCAGCCCTCAAGGGACTGCCTGTTTTCCCCAAATGGATGTGTCTTTTGAGCACTGGATATGTTTTTATTTTTAAGTGAATCCAAGCAACTGAAAATTCTCTCAAATTTAAACACTGAGAATTTTAAAGATTTAAAAAATGGCTTCAAAGTCTCAGTTTTTATCTGTAGTGTTGTGACTCACACGTACACATCTGGGGATGCACAAACCCTTTCTGTCCTGAACCCCATTTTACATTAGGTATTGTCTACCAGACAGCTTCAGCCCGGTGCCCTTCATGTTTTTATGTACATACGGATTTTTAAAATTTACATTTTTCATTTTGAATAAGAAATCTGTCAAATTATCTTTTGCTATTACTTTCTAAATACTCTATCTTTATTTTAAAAAGAACAGAAAGAGCATAACTTCAAAACAGGGCAATAGGAGAGAATAATAGTTAAAGTATTGAATAGTGTTATCTTCAGAGTAGTTACTCAGGATATAAGATACAGCCATGAGATACTGTTTCAGCACTAGCACAAACCCTTCTTTTCAGTGAACTAAAAGGCTTAGCAGTATAACTATCTTAGCCATCACACACACACACACACACACACACACACACACACCCCACGGGCCTACTTGGTGGCTGCTGCACTTTCTGTCCCTGCCATCTTGTGGAATAATATGTTATTACCACACATGAGGTGACCCAGGGCCTTTAGTGAAAACCTGGCAATTCTCGTTTTTTAAGTGGGAATTCGTGTTAGAGTGTGTACCGTCTGCAAACCATGTTGTTTTTCAGTTCAAGAAGAGGAGCAGTGGCTTTTTTTATCCAGAAAAACGTCAGTAAGAAAGAGATCTCTAAAATACTTAGTAGATGAAGCACATTGTCTTTGGTCAGATGCGATACGACATAATATTACAGGTGAGTAAGGCAGAAATATTTTCACAGTGTGAAAAGAAAGATACGCAGTTTCTGGAAGGAATGCATGTAGAGCACAAGAATATTAAAAATAATTGTGGACCTGGAGGTGCAGCGCAAGCACAGCATGTGCTTAGCATGTGTGAGGCCTGGAGCTGTCTGTCGCCGCAAGGCAAAGCCGAAACCCACAGACAGTTAAAGAATGTACTATTTTAAATTCTTCTAAAATATTATATATACATACATATATATATATAATATATATAATATATTATATATATATATAATGTAGAAGAATATTTTCTTCGAGAATAGGCCCTCTATTTTAAGTTTTAATTAAATATTTAAGCATTTTTTCCGTGAAGTTTTCCTTAGCCTGCTGCTACATAAACATGCAGACATGTGGCTCTTCTAGGTCTGGCAGCTGACGTGCGCCGGCGAGCCATCTACTTCTCTGAGGGAGCTCTCATATGGAGGAAGGAGGCCGCCCGTATGTCGGATGTGTCTGACCTGAGGGTGTTCTACAGAGGCTCAGGTCTGATCTCCTCCATCTCCACAGACTGGCTTTACCAGAGAATGTACTTCATCATGAATGAGCTGGTTAGTGCGAGAATTTAAAAGGAAGAATTGAATCTGGAGGCTGATGCAGACATCTTGGTGTTGGCCCTCAGCACAACTCTTACTAGATATCTGCTCTGTGAGTGTATCTAGGCAGAGATTAGCGCCGAATATATCTCTGGTCTGCAAGAGTCTCGATTTTACCTGGGAGTAGTTCTGGCCTTCGTTAAGTCATCTTTATTCAAATTTTCTCGAGTCGTGAGCGTGCATGAACCCTAGCTCACTGGCCGTACTGCAGCAGTGGTGCTGTGTCATCACAGGTGCACCACCCAGCGTGGCTCTAGGCAGCTGCAGGCGCCTTCTGCACATCGCTGTGCAATCACCAGGGACAGATTAAGTAGGTTTCCACTGAGTTGTTGTATTTCAGTTCTACCTCTTGGACAGTAAAATCTCATCACGATGAGCCAAGGTCATTAGAGGTGGAAGCCGTAGGTCTGGATACAGCTTCAGTGTTAAAGACAGGTGAGTGCGTCCGTGCACTGGACACAGAGCAGGTCTTCCTGGTGTCTCCAGAGCACAGGCTCACTAGGGAACAGGAGATGAGTGTCTTTTGAGGGCTCCTTGTGTCACGAGGGTGCTGGTGATCAGCACCAGGCCGATCGTGGGGCAGATGCTAGGGAAGTGCTTCTCGGCCGAACTGAACACTAACAGACACGACTCCTTCTGGTGCGCTTCTGATTCTCTAGGTGTATGTCTGTGATTTAGAGAACTGCTCAAACTTCAAGGAAGTTACCCCATCTTCTGTTATCTCACCTCAGAAACTTGTGGCTGATGCCTACAATGGGTAAGTGTCAGGTTTGAGGATGGATTCTCTTCCCCTGTTGAAATTCCTGGTAAACTGTTTTTTACATATTGTAATAAAACTGTTTATTCAAAGTTTTACCAACTAATATACTTTAACAGAAAAGCCCTGGAGGTTTATTAGACTCTTTCCTTCCTTCCTTCCTTCCTTCCTTCCTTCCTTCCTTCCTTCCTTCCTTCCTTCCTTCCTTCCT